>CAUYUJ010001556.1:93454-99842 GCA_963575745.1 Prorocentrum cordatum | reverse complement strand
TGAGGCAGGCTGAGGCTGAGGCTGAAGCAGGCTGATGCTGAGGCAGGCTGAGGCTGAGGCTGAGGCTGAAGCAGGCTGAGGCTGAGGCAGGCTGAGGCTGAGGCCGAGGCTGAAGGCAGACTGAGGCTGAGGCTGAAGCAGGCTGAGGCTGAGGCAGAGGCAGGCTGAGGCTGAGGCAGGCTGATGCTGAGGCAGGCAGAGGCTGAGGCTGAGGCTGATGCAGGCTGAGGCTGAGGCAGGCTGAGGCTGAGGCCGAGGCTGAAGGCAGACTGAGGCTGAGGCTGAAGCAGGCTGAGGTTGAGGCTGAGGCAGGCTGAGGCTGAGGCAGGCTGAGGCTGAGGCTGAGGCAGGCTGAGGCTGAGGCAGGCTGAGGCTGAGGCTCAGGCTGATGCAGGCTGAGGCTTAGGCAGGCTGAGGCTGAGGCCGAGGCTGAAGGCAGACTGAGGCTGAGGCTGAAGCAGGCTGAGGCTGAGGCTGAGGCAGGCTGAGGCTGAGGCTGAGGCAGGCTGATGCTGAGGCAGGCTGAGGCTGAGGCTGAGGCTGATGCAGGCTGAGGCTGAGGCAGGCTGAGGCTGAGGCCGAGGCTGAAGGCAGACTGATGCTGAGGCTGAAGCAGGCTGAGGCTGAGGCTGAGGCAGGCTGAGGCTGAGGCAGGCTGAGGCTCAGGCTGAGGCAGGCTGAGGCTGAGGCTGTGACTGTGACTGCCATTGCCTCTGCGACTGTCATCGCGAATACGACGGCGACTGCGAGACCAGCAGAATTCTACAACTGTATTCTCATCTGAATCTTAAGGGGAATGCTTCCAGATATGCTCCTACACATCGCTGTTAGGTTGCTTTGCCGGGATGATTTTCTGATTTTCTCTTGCTTGCGCACGCTGGAGGGGAGCATTTGGGCAGCCCTGCGCGCGGAAATGCGTATAATTCGAGGATGGCGTTAGTGGGAGGTGATTCACAACGACTGAAACGCATCGTGTTTTTTAGCCCGGTTTCGGTCCGATTGCCTTCGGGCGAACTGGTTCGCAAGGAACATCGCAACGTGACAGAACAGGAAGCAGCACACCGTGCGCTGAGCACCGTTATCCGCGCGCGCCGTCGCCAAGGCGACCTGGCGACATCCCGTGTGCTTGTGATTTCGCGTCCAGTCGGAACATTGTTCGCCAGCGTGGGCCTCGAACGGCGCGATTTTGTACTATGGTGGTGAACCTTGCGATGCAAACTATGTGGTGTAAGCTATGGGGTGGGAATCCACTCTGCTGAACTTGAAGTCGTCATCTCCACTGCTCGCGCAAACATCCCACCCACCCACCCGCAACTTGGTTTGCAAAACCTGTTCAGACCGACTACGACGACACCGACGACAACGACTAGGACGACGCCGACGACGTTTCCGACGACTTCGACGACGACAACGACGCCGACGCCGACGACGACGACGACGACGACGCCAACGAAGGCGACGACGAGGGAGGAGGAAGGACGACGACGGCGACAACGACGACAACGACGACAACGACGAGGGAGGAGGGAGGACGGCGACGACGCGAACGACGACGAAGGAGGAAAGACGGCGACGCCGACGACGACAACGACGAGGGAGGAGGGAAGACGACGACGACAACGACGACGACGACGACGGGCGACGAAATAGGAGGGACGACGACGAGACGCCGACGACGGACGACGTGGGAGGAGGAGGAAGGACGACCACGGCGACAACGACGACGGAAACGACCACGACGCCAAAGAGGACGACGACGACGAACACGAGAAAAGACAGAGGACGACGTAGGCGACGACGACGACGACGACGCGGGAGGAGGGAGGACGGTGACGACGACGACGACGACGACGCAAGAGCGCGCGCGCACGCTTTTGTTGAAAATCCGTGTTGCGTAACCTTGGGTTTTTGTACGTTTTTTGGACGCACGATTTTGAAATCCTTCCGAAACCGATGGGTTTTGAAGGTTTTGGGCATACGCCCGCGACGACGCGCGCGTCTGCACTTCGTCCCGTTTTTTGCAGAGGATTCTCGCGACGGCACACGCGCAAGGGCGTTCGACAGATTTCGACATGCGCGCGCGCGAAGCCCGTTTGGTAGCATTTTGTGACAATCTTGGAAAACTTATGGTTTTCTTAAGATTTCGCAAGAGCTCGCGCGGAAGCTTTTTTAGCAAATCAGTGTTGCGAAACCATGTGTTGTTGTATGTTTTTTTTGAAACTTGATTGCGACATCCTTCTGGCACCGAAGGTTTTTGAAGGATTTCGGCATGCGCGCGCGACGACGCGCGCGTGCGCACTTCGTCCAATTTGTTGCAAGGGATTCGCGAACAAGTGTTATGTTAGAACAAAAAAGTCACCGCATAGTGTTTTTTACAAAGGAACCTCAGGGGGGAACCCGGCTTGGCTGGGAGGATATGATTTCATATTTAGGATGGACGAGTGTGCAGCATATCTATATATATAATCATATTATCCCAGGGGGACGCGTTAAGTCCGGGGGGGGGGGGGTAGAGTCTCTTCTCTCTTTTTTTTAATAAAAAAAAGGAGAACTGATGAGGTAGAAACTATGCGGTGTAAGCGACGTGGTGTAAAATAATTTGCTGAACTTGAAGTTGTCTTCTCCATTGCTCGAGCAAACATCCCACCCTCCCACCCGCAACTTGGTCAGCAAAACTCACCAGACCGTGGTTGCAAGTACCCAGCGAAGCTTCCTAGCGAGTACCTGACGACGACGACGGCGCGCGCGCGCATGTGTCCCGCATGGTATTATTTGACACGGACAGTGGCCCTGCCAGGCGCGCGAACGTCGTTGAAGGAGCGCGCGAAAGTAGCTCGTACGAGCTCGTGCGACCGAAATGTTGAAAACAAACATTGGTTTTTAAGGTTCGGACAGCGCGAGCGGGCAAACTTTTGAAAATCCGTGCAGGTTTTTTTCGAGGACCTACGGTGCGATTCGTGTGTTTTTATGATACGCAGTGCTGAACTGTTCAAGAAACCCAATAGTTTTTGAAGATTTCGGCGCGCGCGCGCGAAGAAAAAACGAATGTGTCCCGCATGGCATTATATGACAAGGATTATGCCCCTGGCAGGCGCGCAGCCGTTGTTGAAGAAGTTCGAAGCGCAGGAAAAAGTTGCTCGCAAGAGCATTTTTGACAGAAATGTTGAAAGAGTACTGGGTTTCCTAGGAATCCGCAAGAGCGCGCGGGGTGAATGTTTGAAGCTTTTTTTTGTTGTTGTTGAAAAACCATAGGGTTTTTGATGTTTTTATGTTAAAATCGTTACGAACACTAGGGTTTTGGACGGATTTCGTCTTGCGCGCGCGAACATGTCCCGCATGGTATTATTTGACAGGGATTCGTGAACAAGTGTTATGCTAGAAAGAAAAATGTCCCCGCATAGTGTTATTTGACAGGGAACCGCAGGGGGGGGGATACCGGCTTGGCTGGGATGGTATGAATTCATATTTAGGATGGACATGTGGTCATAATCATATGTGATTTACAGCACGCGCGGGGGAAGCGATAAGTCCGGGTGGGGGGTAGAATCTATTACTCTTTTAGAAAGGAGAATCAATTGAACACCTCCACAGGCGGCAACGGGCGGCAACGGGCGGGAATTGGCCAGAACGTTGCGGATCCTCGGGGCACCCCCGCGGGCTGCAACGGCTGGCAAAGGGCGGCAACGGGCAGGATCGTTGCGAATCTCTGGGGCGCCCCCACCTTCGGCTACCGGGCGGCAGCAAACTGGAGCGTGGCGAATCATCGGGTCACCCATTCCATTCCTTAGAAGCGCAACGGCAAACCCTCGGGTGCAAAACTTGTGGGGAGTTATCCGCGTGGGGCGTGTCGGGGGCAGTGTAGAGAGGGCGTCGCCTTCCCCCTTCCGCCTCCTGGCCGCGGGATCCCTCCGCGGCAGGCTCGGGCCGCATTGCCGCGGCGGCGACGCCTGCGCGGGCGTTCGCGGCTGAAAAGCCACCGTCGTTCCAAACCATGCCAGCGTTGGGACGATTTCCGCGTGCGGGCCGAGGGGATCGGTCCGGGGCGGACGGTCCGCGCGGTGTCAGGAACCACCACCCACGCCACGTCGCCGTGGCAGAAGCCATCCGCAGGCTCGAAGTGGAACGGTGTGAACAAACATGGGTCGGTTCCGCGGGCGCTGTGTATGCACCGTGCCGCGCTTGGGTCTTTTCAGGCGTTGTCCATCTGCGACCCCGGAGTGGTACGGTGCATAGCTGATCGGCCCTTAGGAGCCCCAGAACTGCGCACCGCACCGCGTTGGGGCGGGGCCTGGACGGAGTCCAGGCACGGTGCGGTGCATGGTCGCTGTTCTCGTATCGGCCTCGCGGAGTTTCGCACATACAGTGCCCGCGTAAGTTCGCGGTGGAGCGCCCCCGTCTTTTTAGCGCGATCCGCCGCGTCGGCGGGCTATGCGCACGCCGCTGCGCGACGCCGCTGTGTCTTCGCGCGTGGGGCGTCTTGATGTCCGTCGTTGAGGTGTTTCTCGTCGTTCGGGCGCTTATGTTATCGCATGGTGCCGCGACAGGAGAACACCGCAGCTTCGAAGTGGGGATCGTGGCAGCTCTTGACGCTTCGCGTGTCGTCCTCCGACCCTGGCAGAGACGATGCCCATGGGAGTTGTCTGGAGAAGCGGCGTAGGTAACCGTGCAGTGAAACAAGGCGGTTCGCAATGGTGATGCTCAATTTCGGGGAGCCTCTTGGGGCCATGATGGTGCAATTCTGGAAACCTTTCGAGTTATTTGGGGGGTCTCTCTGGTGGCCCTCCTGTGGCCCTTTTGGAGAATCGGGGGGTGCCTGATAAGAGCCCCCCCCACCCGTCGTCCAACAAAGCGTCCATCAGGTCCTCCGTTTTCGATTTCTCTCGCCCAGGAGTTCCTCCCGGAGCGCGCCAGCGCTGCCGTGACGGCATTCGCTCGGTTTGACAACCTACCCAAAGGGCCTTTGGTTCCGTTGACCTTCAAAACACCTCGCCAGGGGGCGCGGCAGTAGCGGCACCAAACATTGCTCCGAGAACCGGAAAGATAACCTGAGCATTGGTGTATGCGGTGATTCACCGCCCCAGCGACAGGCTGGATGATATGCTGCCCCAGCGACACGCTTGTACAAAACATAGCCTGTGCCAAGGCAGCTTCCACCACCCTCTGCTTTCGGGCCACAAGAATCAGGCGATCGCAAACATGGATTAAGGGGGCGTGGATTAGCGACGGGTCCCGTTTCCATGGGAAACCGCGGACTTCCGCCGCCGAGCGAGGCGGCACCGGCCGCATTGCGCCAAACCCATGGATCGCTAACCCATGCTTGCGCGTCTGCGTAAAGAAACGAGGCTTATCTCGAATGCGCCCCACAAGTGTGAAAAAGCATGCAGACGCTGGACACCCGCAGCGCCCCCTGGCAAGGCCGCTCTCGGGGTCCCCCTTGGGGCCTGCCTTGGGCCATCTCGGAGTCATCCTGCGGCCCCGGGAACCCATCGGATGCGAAACGGCGAGGAGGTAACCATCAGTGACGCTCCGCGGGTTTTGGACGGAGCCCGCCTGGTCCCTCTTGGGGCTGCCTTGGGCCATCTTGGAACCATCTTGCGACCTCAGGAGCCCATCGGACGCGAAACGCGAGAAAGCAACCATGGCGCATTGGCGTTCTTGTCCCTTCTTCGATGCATCGGCGCCTCCCAGCGCTGGGAGGCGCCAGGAAAACCGGCTAAGTCAGCCGATTCGCTGGCCCCACCTTTGTGAGCCCTCCTTTTTTCTTGCCCGAACGCTGAGAGAAGTGGGCGGGCGTCGTTGGACGCGAGGCAAGGCTCGTGCGACCGCCGAAAGCAGCCATCATCGCAGGCCTAGAGGTTGACACCAACACCAATATCGGCGGTGCGCCTCCATCGAGGGAAGAAGATCCCGATCTCGGTGATGGTGGTAATATTCTGGCTTCCAAGGTGGCCGAAATATCACCACCAACACCGAAATCTAGGATCATCTTCCCGCTGTGGAGGCAGCCCCCTGTCTTGGTGTTGGTGCCCACTTCCAGGCCTCCGACATCAGCGATGATCGGCAAGTTCTGGAAGGAGTTGGGGTTTTCGGGGGCGTCCTTGGCAGGCCCCGCGGCCCCGTGGAGCCACCCGGGGAGCGGTCTTCGGGTTTCGGGTCAAGTCGGGCATGCCCCTCTACAGGAGGAACATGCAGAAATAGAAAATTGTTGCCTGGGGACGATTTTTCGACTATTTCTGGCTATTCTTTTGAATATTTGTCTGACAATCTGTTTTTTCTTCCAAAATGGGCCTGTAGTAGGGTTTGCCCGACCTAGCCTCGTGGTGGCATGTAGGACGCCATCTTGAACCACTCTTGTGGCCGGAGCCGGCTGGGAGTGCGAGATGGCCCA
>CAUYUJ010001556.1:80954-90954 GCA_963575745.1 Prorocentrum cordatum | reverse complement strand
CTGGTGGCTTCTCGGGGCCCTCTTCGTGGCCCTCCCGCTGGCTTCTCGGGGCCCTCTTGGTGGCCCTCTGGGTAGCTGCTTGGGGCCCTCTGGAGAGCTTCTGGGGGCCCTCTTGGTGGCTGCGGCCTCTGGCCCTGCTTGCCGCGGCCTCCTCGCCGGCCGCCTTTGCGCCCCGACACGCCCTGGGACCTCCTTGGCTGCTGCTCTGCCTGGACATCGGGCGCCGAGGGCAAGCCCACGACGCTCCCCGGGGCGAGGACTCGTCGGCGGCGAGCGAGAGGGGGCAGTGAGAAGTTCGAGCTTCGAGGTTCGAGGTCCGAGGCGGTTTTTCATAGGTTTCGTTCGGCCTCTGGGGGCCGTTTTCGAGCCTCGGGGCCCCCGAAACTTGATTTCGGGTGCAAGGCCGCGTCGGATGGACCCGGGGAGGGTCCAGGGCCCCATTTTGACTCATATTCGGCGGCGCGCCTAGGGTTAGGTCGGGCCTGTCCCCCTACAGGGGGATTTTCGGCGAAAAATAAGAACTACCCCCCAAATACTCCAAAATGGTCAAAAATTATGTAAAAAATAGCCTCCAGACTATTTTTGGACATTTTTTTGATTATTTTTGGGGTATGTTGTATTTTTCGTCGAAAATCCTCTGTAGGGGAGCAGGCCCGACTTAAGCCTAGGGCGGGAAGTGAGAAGGAGAAGGCCTTCTCAGAAGGCGGCGTGACTTCTCCTAAGCCCTCCGGCCTTCTGAGAAGTTTTCCGTGTCTTGGGGGAAGGCTCAGAGAACTTCTCAGAAGGCCAGGGTATTTCTGAGCCCTCTGAGAAGGCCTGCTCCTGTTCGCTTCCCCCCGGGGCTCGCCGCCGAACTGTGAGGAGGCAGGGAGGATACCGCATGGCGCAAGCCTTCCGTTGGGGTTCTTCCAGGCGCGAGCATGGTCTGGGCCGTCCCCAGGGATCCGACGTCTTGATATTCAAGCGGCCTGCGCCATTCCGCCGGCCCCCAGCGGACCACAGACGTCCAGGACGTCCGGTAGGCTACGTTGGAGCCGGAGCGGCTGCGTGCTCTTTTTTCACGCTCGCGAGGGCTCCCCTCCGAGGGGCCTCTGCGAGGGCGTTTGGGAGCCTCCCGTTGGCTCTCTGGGGCCCCTGGGGGTGGGGGCCGCTTGGGGGCCTGTGGGAGGCTCCTCGGGGCCTGGGGCCGATCCGATGCTCTGACTTTTCCCGTGGCGGGGCCCCCGCGCGCGGTCGAACGCCCCCCGCGCGCCACGGCAGGGGCAGACCGCTCCGACCCTCCGCCCCGCTGCGAGGGCGGCCCGCCGGCCGCGGCCGCGTGCCGGGCACCTCGCGCCCTCGGCCGGCTCGGGGCGCGCGCGCCCAGCGCGTCTCTGCGTGCACCAAGCCGCCCCAGCACGACCCGAAGGTCCCAGCCCCCTCCCAATTTCAAACGACGCGAAGATCGGGACAAAATCGGATCGGGATAACTCGAAGTCTCTGAGAATCGGCGGGTTTGGAGGATGTATTGGGCGCCGCGGCCGCTCCAGAGCGTTCCGCGTTCCGGAACGCTCTGAGAGCGCTGCGGAACGCTCTGGAGCGATTTATCCCGATCCTAGCCCTGTTTTACAATTTCGGGTGCGGGGATGCGTGGGTTCCACTGTGCTTTCTCGATGTTCGGGCACGCCCCCCCCCCCCCCCACTGGAGATTGGCAGGCACAGCGGCGACCGCGGGGCGGGTTGGGGTGGCTGGGTCGGTGGTCAGTGCACCAGACCTCCAAGGATGTTCTTTCATAGCGTCTCGCTAGAGGGTTCTGACAGGGGTAGGAACCCTGACCCCCTCGCGTCGTGAAAAAATCACGGCGGATGGCTTTGCCAAATTTTTCCCAACCGGCCTATGGTGTTGGGTCCTCGTTTTGAAGAGATAGCGCCCCATCCTCCCATGCCTGTCTCTGCACCCAATACAGCGTTTCGTGGCCCCAAACAGAGCTCCACCGAAGGCCTCAGCGGCGGTGTTCGCATGCGTCTCCCCCGCCCAGTACAGTTTTTCGTAGCCCCATAGTGAGCTCCACCGAAGGCCCCAGTTTCGGTGTTCGCATGCGTCTCTCCCACCCAGTACAGCGTTTCGTGGCCCCATGGGGAGCTCCATCGAAGGCCCCAATGGCGGTGTTCGCATGCGTGTTCCCCGCCCAGTATGCTAGTGTTTGGTGGCCCCATAGGGAGCTCCACCGAAAGCCCCAATGACGGTGTTCGCATGTTTTTCCCTAGTACAGCGTTCCGTGGCCCCACAGGGAGCTCCATCGAAGGCCCAAGTGGCGGTGTTCGCATGCGTCCCCCCACCCAGTACAGCGTTTCGTGGCCCCATAGGGAGAGCCACCGAAGGCCTCAGTGCCGGTGTTGCCACGCCTCGTCCATGCACTACAGCGTTTCGTGGCCTCATAGGGAGTTCCACCGGAGGCCCCAGTGGCAGTCTCCACCACCCAGTACAACGTTTCGTGGCCCCATAGGGAGCTCCACCGAATGCCTCAGTGGCGGTGCTCGCATGCGTTTCTTCCATCCAGTACAGCGTTTCGTGGCCCCATAGGGAGCTCCACCGAAGCCTCCAGAGGCGTTGTTCGCATACCCAGTACAGCGCTTCGTGGCCCCATAGTGAGCTCCACCGAAGGCCCCAGTTTCGGTGTTCGCATGCGTCTCTCCCACTCAGTACAGCGTTTCGTTTACCTATAGGGAACTCCACCGAAGTCCCCAGTTGCGGTGTTCGCATGCGTCTCCCCCGCCCAGGACTGCGTTTCGTGGCCCATAGGGAGCTCCACCGAAGGCCCCAGTGGCGGTGTTTGCATGCGTCTCCCCCGCTCAGTACAGCGCTTCATGGCCCCGTGCGGGAGCTTCACCGAAGGGCCCCGTGGCCGTGTTCGCACGCGTTTCCCACACTCAGTACAGCGTTGCGTGGCCCCATAGGGAGCTCCACCGAGGGTCTCAGTGGCTGCAGGCCGCATGCGCGTTTTTTCTCATACACTCCAGCGCTTCGTAGCCACATAGGGAGCTCCACCGACGGCCCCAGTGGCGGTGCCCGCATGCGCCTCCCCTGCCCGTTATAGCACATCCCATTACGCGATTCGTGGCTCCATGGGGAGCTTCACCGAAGTCCTCAGGGCAAGGTGCATGATGACAGACGATGACGGCCAAGATGGTTGCTGATACGGCTATTTTGGCGCAGGGGCGATTCTCCGCTCGCTCGCGCTCGCCCGCGCTTGCTGATGATGGTCTGGCGATTCTTCGCCCGCTAACGCTGGCGGAGAGGCGCGCCAGCGTCGCGGCAGTAGAATCTCAAGCTGCCCTGAGTGGCTGCACGTGAGACAACCTGCGCGCGTCGCCGGGACTCCTTCGGGGCGACTGGCGCACGTCAAGGGGGTTCTGTGCCGCGCTCAGCCCAGCGCCTCGCTCGCCCGTCGTCGTTCTGCCCGTCGGCCAGCGCCCGGCCCGCTGTCGGCCAGCCAGCTTGCTTTCCTCCGCGCCGCGGACGACCCGCGCGCGTCGCCGGGACCCCTGTGGGGTAACCGGGGGGCGTCGCGGGGACTCCGCGTGGCGCTCTGCTCAGAGCCGCTGCCGACAGGGCGCGACGGCACAGAGGGAAAACGTCTGAGACTCCACCCTCCCGTTCCGCCCCCCCGCAACCCCCCTTGCCTGCGCTGCCCCGCGCCTCGTTCTTCCTGCGGCGCGCTGCCTATCAGAGCCGCGTGCGCTGTTCGGAGTTGGCGTGCCCCCCTCCTTCGTCTCATCTCCCCGCAGTGCTCGCAGCTGCATATGGTTGGGTCCCTCGTCAGTCTAATTGTTTTCATGGGGTCCTTACCGGGCCTCGGGGCCGTCGAAAACGATTCAGTATAAAAGGCCGTCCTGCGGAAGAGGTCGAGACTTTTGGATTCTGGAAAACATGACGTCGGGGGTATGAAAAAATGAGCCTGGCGATTGTGAATACCGCAGTTGTGGGTACCGCCTTCGGTGGAGCACCCCCCAAAGCCACAAAGCGTGGTAATGGGTGGGGGAGACGCATCCGAACTGCGCAACTGGGACCTTCGGTGGAGCTCCCTCTAGGGCCACGAAGTGCTGTGCTGGGTGGGGGACATGCATGCGAACTGCGCCACGGGGACCTTCGGTGGAGCTCCCTCTGGGGCCACGAAACGTTGTACGGAGTGGGGGGAGACGCATGCGCACTGCGCCACTGGGACCTTCGGTGGAGTTCTTTCTTGGGCCCCGAGGCAGTGTATTGGATGAGGGAAACGCATGCGAGCTGCACCACTGGGACCTTCGGTGGAGCTCCCCATGGGGCCACGGTGCGCTGTAGTGTGTTGGGGAGACGCATGCGAACTGCCCCATTGGGACCTTCAGTGGAACCCCCTATGGGGCCACGAAGCGTTGTACTGGGCGTGGGACATGCGTGCGAACTGCGCCGCTGGGACCTTCGGTGGAGGTCCGTATGGGGCCACGAAGCGCTGTACTGGGTTGGGGAGACGCATGCGAACTGCGCCATTGGGGCCTTCGGTGGAGCTCCCTATGGGGCCACGGAACGGTGTACTGGGTGGGGGAGACGAAATGCGAACTGCGCCGCTGGGACCTCCGGTTGAGCCCCCTTTGGGGCCACGAAGCGCTGTAGTGGGTGGGGGAAGCGCATGCGAACTGCGCCACTGGGGCTTTCGGTGGAGCTCGCCCTGGGGCCACGAAGCGCTGTACTGAATGGTGGAGGCGCATGCGAACTGTGCCACGGGGACCATCGGTGGAGCTCCCTATGGGGCCACGAAGCGCTGTACTGAGTGGGAGAAACGCATGCGACCTGCGCCAGTGGGACCTTCGCTGGGGCTCCCTATGGGGCCACGAAGCGTTGTACTGGGCGGGGGAGGCGCATGCGAACTGCGCCACGGGGACCTTCGGTGGAGCCCCCTATGGGGCCACGAAGCGCTGTACTGGGTGGGGGGGGCGCATGCGAACTGCGCCACTGGGACCTTTGGTGGAGCTCCCTATCGGTGGAGCTCCCTATGGGGCCACGAGGCGCTGTAGTGGTGGGGGAGACGCATGCGAACTGCGCCACGGGGACCTTCGGTGGAACGGCCACGAAACGCTGTACTGGGTGGGGGAGGCGCATGCGAACTGCGCCACTGGGACCTTTGGTGGAGCAGCCTATGGGGCCACGAAGCGCTGTACTGAGTGGGGGAAGCGCATGCGAACTGCGCCAGTGGGACCTTCGGTGGGACTCCCTATGGGGCCACGAAGCGTTGTACTGGGTGGGGGAGGCGCATGCGAGCTGCGCCAATGGGACATTCGGTGGAGTAGCCTATGGGGCCACGAAGCGCTGTACTGTGGGGGAGGCGCATGCGAACTGCGCCACGGGGACCATCGGTGGAGCTCCCTATCGGTGGAGCTTCCTATGGGGCCACGAAGCGCTGTACTGGTGGGGGAGGCGCATGCGAACTGCGCCACGGGGACCTTCGGTGGAGCTCCCTATGGGGCCACGAAGCGTTGTACTGGGTGGGAAGACGCATGCGAACTGCGCCACTGGGACATTCGGTGGAGCTCCCTATGGGGCCACGAAGCGCTGTACTGGGTGCGACGATGATGGTGAGATGACGGCGATGACGATGACGATGACGATGACGATGACGATGACGATGACGATGACGATGACGATGACGATGACGATGACGATGATGATGATGATGATGATGATGATGATGATGATGATGATGATGATGATGATGATGATGGTGGTGGTGGTGGTGGTGGTGGTGGTGGTGGTGGTGATGATGATGATGATGATGATGATGATGGCGATCATGAAGACATGCGGAGGGCAGGGGCAAGGGATGGGAGGAGGGAGAGAGAGGATGAGGGAGAGGAGGAAGGATGAGACGCGAGGCGCTGTCCTTTCAAAACGAGGACCCAGCACCAAAAGAGTCCCAATAGGGGGGGCCCCAAACTCTAGGCCGTCCGGTGTGGCAGCTGGTCTGGCAGCCGTTTCGCCTGAGGCTTCGTCACACTTGATTCGGGGCTCGTGTCTTTGCTTCAATGCAGATTGCACATTGGGTTTGAACGGCCACGGTCACGTGCAACCTGCTCTCACCCGTGTCCCGGCTGCACGTTTTCTTTCTCAGACGCTTCTGGCCAGCTTCAGACGCCATCCCGGCGCGGGCTCGACCCGCTTCTTCATTTGTGCTGCTTTAGGGTGCTTAGCTCGGGTACTGTTTTCTTCAATCGCGGCGTGTCTCGTTCGTTCCCAACCATCCTGTGGTGTTGGGTTCTCGTTTTGAAGAGACGGTCCCCGCGTTCCTTCCTCTCCTTCCTCTGTCCTCTCCTTCCTCCTCCTCCTCCTCCTGCTCCTGCTGCTCCTCCTCCTCCTCCTCCTCCTCCTCCTCCTCCTCCTCCTCCTCCTCCTCCTCCTCCTCCTCCTCCTCCTCCCCCTCATCCTCCTCCTCCTCCTCATCCCTCCTCCTGTCACCCCTTTACTTTGGCATACCCCTCGCACGTTTCGTGGTCCCATAGATAGCTCCACCGAAGGCCCCAGTGCCACCGTCCACATGCGTCCCCCGCATCCATGTGGGCACACCCCTCACATGTTTCGTGGCCCCATTGGGAGCTCCACCGAAGGCCCCACTGCAACCGTCCACGTGCGTCCCCGGCACATATTTCGGTACACCCCTCACACGTTTCGCGGCCCCATAGGGAGCTCCACCGAAGGCCCCAAGGCCACCGTCCACATGCATCCCCCACACCTATTTCGGCACACCCGCCACACGTTTCGTGACCCCATTGGGAACTCCACCGAAGGCTCCAGTGCCACCGTCCACATGCAGCACCCACACATTTCGGCATACCCCGCACACGTTTCGTGGCCCCATGGGAGGCTCCACCGACGGCCCCAGTGCCACCGTCCACGTGTGTCCCCCGCACCCATGTCGACACACCCCTCACACGTTCCGTGGCCCCATAGGGCTCCACGGTAGGCCCCAGTGCCACCGTCCACATGCGTCCCCCGCACCCACTTCGGCACACCCTTTACACGTTTCGTGGCCCCATGTGGGAGCTTCACCGGAGGCTCCAGAGCCACCGTCCACATGCACATCCCGCACACATTTTGAAATCCTACTCACGCGTTTCGTGGCCCCACTCCTCCTCCTCCTCCTCCTCCTCCTCCTCCTCCTCCTCCTCCTCCTCCTCCTCCTCCTCCTCCTCCTCCTCCTCCTCCTCCTCCTCCTCCCTCCTCCCGTCACCCCCCTCACTTTGGTACACCCCTCACACGTTTCGTGGTCCCATAGACAGCTCCACCGAAGGCTCCAATGCCACCGTCCACATTCGTCCCCCGCACGCATGTCGGCACACCACTCACACGTTTCGTGGCCCCATGGGGAGCTCCACCGACGGCCCCAATGCCACCGTCCACACGCGTCCCCCGCACCCATGTGGGTACACCTCTCACACGCTTCGTGGTCCCATGGGGAGCTCCACCGAAGGCCCCGAGGCTACCGTCCACACGCGTCCCCAGTGCACCCATTTCGGCACACCTCTCACACGTTTCGTGGCCTCATAGGGAGCTCAACCGAAGACCCCAGTGCAACCGTCCACGTGCGTCCCCCGCACCCATTTTGGCACACCCCTCACACGTCTCGTGACCCCATGGGGAGCTCCACCGAAGGCCCCAGTGCCATCGTCCACGTGCGTCTCCCGCACCAATTTCGGCACACCTCTCACACGTTTCGTGGTCACGTAGGGAGATCCACCGAAGCCCCCAGTGCAACCGTCCACATGCGTCCCCCGCATCCATGTCGGCACTCTCCTCACACGATTCGTGGCCCCATGGGGGCCTCAACCGACGGCCCCAATGCCACCGTCGTCCACATGTGTCCCCCCACCAGTTTCGGCACACCCCTCGCACGTTTCGTGGCCCCGTAGGGAGCTCCACCGAAGGCCCCAGTGCCACCGTCCACATGGTTCCCCCGCACCTATTTCGGCACACCCGCCACACGTTTCGTGGCCCCATAGCTCCACCGAAGGCCTCAGTGCCACCGTCCACATGCGTCCCCCGCACCCATGTCGGCACACCAGTCACACGTTTCGTGGTCCCATCGGGTGCTCCACCGAAGGCTCAAGTGCCACCGTCCACATGCGTCCCCCGCACCCCTGCCGGCACACCCCTGACACGCTTCGTGGCCCCATAGCGAGCTCCATCGAAGGCTTCAGTGCCACCGTCTACATGCAGCACCCGCACCCATTTCGGCACATCCTTCACATGTTTCGTGGCCCCACGGGGAGCTCCACCGAAGCCCTACGTGACACAGCCGCATGCGTCACCCGCACCCATTTCGGCACACCCCTCACACGTTTTGTGGCCCCATAGGAAGCTCCACCGAAGGCCCCAGTGCCACCGTCCACATGCGTCCCCCGCACCCATTTCGGCATACCCTTCACACGTTTCGTGACCACATGTGTGGGCTCCACCGAAGGCTTCAGTGCCACCGTCCACATGCACCCACCGCACAAACTCCGAACCCCCACTCACACGTTTCGTGGCCCCACAGCGAGCTCAACCGAAGGCTCCAATACCACCGTCCACATTCGTCCCCCATACCCATTTCGGAACACCCGTCACACGTTTCGTGGCCCCAGAAGGAGTTCCACCGAAGGCCCCAGTGTCACCGTCCACATGCGTCCCCCGCACCCATTTCGGCACGCCCCTCACACGTTTCGTGGCCCCCCCCACAGAGAGCTCCACCGAAGGCTGAAGTGCCACCGCCCGCATGTGTCCCCCACACCCATCTCGGCACCCCTGTCACACGTTTCGTGGCCCCATAGGGAGCGCCACCGAGGGCCCCCGTGCCACCGTCCACATGCCTCCGCCGCACCTATTTCGGCACACCCCTCACAGGGATCGTGGCCCCACAGGGAGCTCCACGGAAGATAGTATTCACAACTGCGTTACTCAGAACTGCATATGGTTGGGTCCTTCGCCAGGCAGACTTTTTCCTCCAGGGGCCCGTTACCGCGCTCCGAAATGTGATGCTCATGATGATAATGGTGGCGACGAGGCGCGCCTCGTGTCCGTCGGCGTCGCCGTCGTCGTGGTCGTGGTCGTGGTGCGTGTTGCTCTTTCGCGGGCTTGTTCCCCCTCGTGCAGTGACCACCGCCCGCCGTGTTTTCTTTTTCTTATCATTTCTCTTCTTCTTCCTCCTCCTCTTCCTTCTCCTCCTCCTCCTCTTCCTCCTCCTGTTTCTTCTCCTTCTCCTCCTCCTCCTCCTCCTCCTCCTCTTTTTCCTCCCCATAATCCATGTCCGAGCTTGCTCAGAGCACGTTTCGGGGGTGCATTTTTAATATATCAAATATGTTTTCCATTCCTGCACTGGCTGTCGGAGTGCTGCAATCTGGCGAGCAGCTACTTGCTGGACGTGCATGTTCCAGTCTGTTGTGGCGCGTGCCGGCTTGACCAGCAGCATTACACCACGCGCAGCCCCGAATCGGGTTTAGCGTGTACCAGAGGAGGGAAGAGGATGGATGATAAAGCACGAGAAAGGTATACTACGAATGAAAGTGGGTGACGAGGAGGAGAGGGTTGACGGAAGGGGGGGGGAATGGAGTTAGAAGGGGGGAGAAGAGAGAGGCGAAATCATAGTAGACGGAATGGAGGGGGGATGGAGCATGGGGGAGGGTGGAGGGTTGAGTAGGGGCACGGGGTAGGATTGAAGTGGTGATTGCAGTGGTCGTCGGCACCAGTAGTAGTGGTGCTGGTACTGGTCGTTGTAGCAGTGGTGGTAGCAGTAGTCGTCGTAGTAGTAGTAGTAGTAGTAGTAGTAGAAGTAGTAGTAGTAGTAGTAGTAGTAGTAGTAGTAGTAGTAGTAGTCGTAGTACGAGTAGTAGTCGTAGTAGTCGTAGTAGTCGTAGTCGTAGTAGTCGTAGTAGTAGTAGTAGTAGTAGCAGTAGTAGTAGTAGTAGTAGTAGTAGTAGTAGTCGTAGTAGTAGTAGTAGTAGTAGTAGTAGTAGT
>CAUYUJ010001556.1:67500-77500 GCA_963575745.1 Prorocentrum cordatum | reverse complement strand
TCCAACAATCGTCAGACTCAGAATTCGATGATCTTCGAACAGAGCAGAGTAGAGTAGAGTTGAAACTAGTAGATTGGTAGAGTGGGACAGAGTAGAGTAGAGTAGAGTAGAGCAGACATGAGTAGAGTATGGTCGAGTATGCTCAAATTTAGTTGGAGTCGACTAAAATAGGGTAGAATAGGTTAGGGTAGGGTAGATGGTGGAGTAGAGTACGGTGACGTAGAGCAGGATAGCGTAGAGGAAGGTAGATGGTGGAGTAGAGTCGGGTAGAAAAGAGTATAGAAGAGTAGAGCAGAAAATAACATTATCGAGTATAATAGGGTAGAGGATCTACTATTTCTAATTCAATCGAGTAGAGTAGCATAGGGTACGGGTAGAACATATCTGAGTGGAGTAGAGTAGAAATACATATTAGAGTCGGGGCAGGGTAGGCGCTCGCGCTCCCGCCTCGCAAATGGAAGGCGCTCGCGCGCGGTCCCGCCTCCGACGACTTGGTGAAGAGAAAACTGCGAAGGCCGCGCAGGGGCGGGAGCGGCAAGACTTCCGCTAGGCGCGGCGAAGACGAAGCACGCGCCGCGGTGACGCAGCATTGTCACTTTAACTCGCACGCACAACGTTTGGGCGATGTCGGCATTTCGCCCGCTGATGAACTGCGTGTATTGGGACGTTGAACCTGCTTCCAAAAAAGACGCGCGTATTGGTGAGTCGAGCCTGCTTCCAACAAAAACGCGTGCATTCGGAAGCAGCTTCGACTTCCCAGTGCACGCAGTTCATCTCAGGCACAACGCCTGGGCGATGTCGGCACTCCGCCCGCTCTCGCGCGGCCCCGCTGCCGCTGTCGCTTCTCCATGCGCCTCGGCGAACGGGCCGTGCGCCGCGCCCGCGCTGGGGAACGCCCGCTCCGACGCGCCTTGGCGCGCATCGTGGGGCGAAGCCAGCAGGTCGCCCGTGCGCGCGGGCCCCTCCCCCACGCTGGGAGTGGCAGCTGTGATGCCGCGTCGAGGCGGGAAGGCCACTCTTCGGCGAAGCCTGCGCGGCGCCGAGGCGAGAGCAGAGCAGAGCAGAGTAGAGCAGAGTAGGGTAGAGCAGAGTAGAGCGTTCTAGGCTTCTGATCAGTGTGGAAGTCTGCGCTGGCTGATCCCTTCTCGGCCCCTCTCCTTCTCCTCGCCACCTCCCCTTCTCCCTCGGGCAGGCCTGCCCTCCCGAGGCGCCCTGGAACCTGGCCCTTCGCGGCGAGCCCGTGGCTGGCTTGCCGAGGGCAAGCGCCCGGTAGCCGGGGCCGGGCTTGCCGCCAGACCCGCTGGGTGGCAGTGGAGACCCATGGCAAGAAGCACCCTGCTCGCCTCCAGGGTGCCTCGGGCTTCCCGGGTTTCGATGGCTCTGCGATGGGGAGCGCGACGCTCCCACGTCAAACATCAATGGACGTCCTGGGGTCTCAGGGTTGGTGGCAGGTTTCCTGTGGACTGGCCCCCGCTGTGTGGGAGACTCGGCGCTGATGATTCGTCGCCCTGGGCCGCGCACGGCGCCGTGGCCCCTCTCGGCACGGTGCTCTGGCCGCTCTTCCTGGCGCGCGGCCTCCGCTCTGCTCCTCCCTCCCGCCGCGCACGTCCTCGGCAGGCACGCTGCGAGAGGCAGCCGTCGAGGCACATCAGGCCGACCCTGCGCTGTCGAGGTGGAACATCGAGTCATGAAGCTGCCGTTCCGAGCCGATGGAGGAGGAGGAGGAGGAGGAGGAGGAGAAGGCGAAGGAGGAGGAGGAGGCGGATGAGGATGTCGAGTTGGAAAATCGAATCATGAAGCTGTCTTTCCGAGCCGATCCATTTTCCTCCGCTGGAGCGGCCACGGCCCACCCACCCCCACCACCACCACCGGCGCGCCCCAGAAAAGGGGTGGGCGTGCCTCCCTCCGTTGACGAGGAACGGTGGCAGGCGTGAAGGTGAGCTGCCTCACTGCTCTGCACTCCCTGATGATCTGATGTCTCAGCTCCGCGGGGGTCCACGCCATCGGCTCTTTAGGCGCCCCGTTCGGTGCACGCGACGCCTCGCGGTTGTCACGCGACGCGGCTTCCTGTGTGGACCGAGCTTGCTACTGCCATCCCCCCCCCCAGCGTGCAACAGGCGCGCGCAGGCCACGGTCCACGCCCGCCTCCTCGGGAGGCACACGAATCCGACGCCATGATTTTGCGACGACAACAACGTCGACGATTGACGACGGACGACGGACGACGGACGACGACGACGACGATGACGATGGACGACGACGACGACGACTACGACTACGACGACCACGACGACGGACGAGGGACGCTGGACGGTGGACGACGACGACGGCGACGACGACACGACGGACAACCACGACGACGACCGTGACGACGACGACGGACGACGGGCGATGGACGATGGACGACAGACGACGGACGACGACGACGGCGACCACGACGACGCAATGGACGACGACGACCACTACGACCACGACGACGGACGACGGACGATGGACGGTGGACGACGACGACGGTGACGACGACACGACGGACGATGACGACGATGGGCGACGACGACGACGGACGACGGACGATGGACGACAGACGACGGACGACGACGACGACGATGGACGACGACGACGACGACCACGACGACGGACGACGGACGACGGACGACGGACGACGACGCCGACGATGACGGACGACGACGACGACGACGGCGACGACGACGACGGACGACGGACGACGGACGATGGGCGACGGACGACGGACGACGACGACGACGACGACGACCACGACCACGACGATGGACAACGACGACGACGACCACGACGACGGACGACGGACGATGGACGACTACGACGACGACGGCGACGACGACACGAAGGAGGACGACGACGACGCCGTTGACGGACGACGGACGATGGACGATGGACGACGGACGACGACGACGACGATGGACGACCACGACGACGGACGACGGATGATGGAGGACGGACGACGACGTCGGCGACGACGACGGACGACGACGACGATGACGATGATGACGACGACGACGACGGACGACGGATGACGGACGACGGGCGACGGACGACGGACGACGACGACGACGACGACGACGGACGATGGACGATGCACGACGGACGACGGACGATGGTCGATGGACGACGACGACGGTGAGGACGACACGACGGACGACGATGACGACGATGGACGACGACGACCACTACGACCACGACGACGGACGACGGACGATGGACGGTGGACGACGACGACGGTGACGAGGACACGACGGACGACGACGACGACGACAGCGACGACGACGCGACACCGACGACGACGACGACGACGGACGACGGGCGATGGACGATGGACGACGGACGACGACGTCGACGCCCACGACGACGACGATGGACGACGATGACGACGACGGACGATGGACGATGGGCGACGACGGCCACGACGACGACGATGACGACATCGACGACGATCGACGACGGACGATGGACGACGGGCGGCGGACGACGACGACATTGACGACCACGACGCCGACGACGGACGATGGATGACGGCGACGACCACGACACGGACGACGGACGATGGACGACGGACGACGACGACGACGGCGACGACGACACGAAGGAGGACGACGACGACGGACGACGGACTATCGGCGACGGACGACGGACGACGACGTACTACGATGGACGACGACGGCGGCGACGTCGACCACGACGACGGACGACGGACGATGGACGACGGACGGCGACGACGACGGCGACAACGACGATGGACGACGACTGAGACGATGACGACGACGACGACGAACGACGACGAGGACGACGGACGACGGACAACGTCGACAACGACCACGACGACGACGACGACGACGGTTGACGACGACGACGGTGGACGACGACGACGACCATTACGACGGACGACGGACGATGGGCGACAGACGACGATGACGACGGCGACGACGACGCGACGACGACGACGACGACCACGGACGATGGACGACGGACGACGGACGACGACGACGACGATGACGAGGTCGACGGATACGGACGACGTTCGATGGACGATGGACGACGGACGACGATGATGGCGACGACGACGACGATGACCACGACGACGACGACGGACGACGGACGACGGACCACCGACGACGACGACGACCACGACGACGCCGATGGACGACGACGGTGACGGACGACGGGCGGTGGACGACGGACGACGACCATGACGACGGACGACGGACGATGGACGACGGACGGCGACGACGACGGCGATGACGGATGATGGACGACGGACGGTGGCGACGACGACGATGGACGACGACGGATGATGGACGATGGACGGCGGACGACGGACGGCGACGTCGATGACAACGACGAGGACGATGGACGACGACAACGACGACCACGACGACGGACGACGGACGATGGTTGACGGACGACGACGGCGACGACGACGATGACGACGGACGACGACGCCGACGACGGACGACGCACGATGGACGACGGACGACGGACGACGACGCCGACTGCGGCGGCGACGACACGACGACTACGAAGACGACGGAGGACGGACGACGGACGACCGACGACACGACGACGACGACGACCACGACGACGATGGACGACGGAGGCAACGATGACGGACGATGTACGGCGGACGACGGCGACGACGGCGACCACGACACGACGACGACGACAACGACGTGTCGGCTGACGATGGACGACGGACGACGGACGACGGACGACGACGTCGACGTCCATGACGACGCCGATGACGGACGACGACGACGACGACAGACGACGACGACGACGACGACCACGACGATGGACGACGGACGATGGACAACGGACGACGACGACGGCGAAGACGTCCCGACGACGACGACAACGACGACGACGGACGACGGACGATGGACGACGGACGACGGACGACGACGACGGCGACGACGTCGACGATGACGACGACGACGACGACGGACGACGGACTATGGACGACGGACGACGAACGACGACCACGACCACGAACGACGACCACGATGACGGACGACTGACGATGGAACACGGACGACGACGACAGCGGCGACGACGACACGACGACGACGACGATGGACGACGACGACGACGACGACCACGACGACGGACGACGGACGATGGACGACGGACGATGGGCGACGACGACGACGATGATGACGACGACGGCCCCGACGACGACGGACGACGGACGATGGACGATGGACGACGGACGAAGGACGACGGACGGACAATGACGGACGACGACGACGACGACGGACGACGGGCGACGACCACGACGACGGACGACGGTGGACGACGACGGCCACGACGACGGACGACGGACGATGGACGACGGACGACGACACGACGACGACGACGACGGACGACGGACGACGGACGATGGACGACAGACGATGGACGGACGACGACGACGTCCACGACGACTTTGATGGACGACGACGACGACGATGGACGACGGACGATAGACGACGGATGGCGGATGACGGCGACGACTGCGACGATGACGACACGACGACTAACTCGACGACGAAGACGACGACGGATGACGGACGACGACGACAGACGACGACGACGACCACCACGACGACGCCTGACGACGACGACGACGGACGACGACGGCGACGACGGACGATGGACGATGGACGACGGACGACGACGACGACGGCGACGACGACGCGACGACGACGACGACCACGACGACGACGTCGGCGACGACAACGCGACGACGACGACGACGACGACGGCGACGACGACGACGACGGCGACGACGACGCGACGACGACGACGACGACGACGGACGACGGACGATTGACGACGGACGACGGACGACGACGACGACCACGACGACGACGGACGACGACTACGACGGACGACGATGACGACCTCGACGGACGACGGACGACGGACGAAGGACGATTGGCGACGGACGACGACGACGACGACGGCGACGACGACGCGCCGACGACGACGACGACGACGGACGACGGTCGATGGACGACGGGGGACGTACGACGATGACGGCGACGACGGCGACGACGATTACGATGACGACGACGACGAACGGTGGACGAATGACGACGGACGACGGACGACGACGACGAAGGACGATTGGCGACGGACGACGGCGGCGCCGACGGCGACGACGACGACGGGCGACGGACGATGGACGACGGACGGCGACCACGGCGACGGACGACGGACGATGGACGACGATATGACGACGACAGGATGACGCCGACGAGGACGGACGACGGACGATGGACGACGGACGACGGACGACGACGACGACCACGACGACGGCGATGGACGACGACGGCGACGATGGACGACGACGGATGATGGACGATGGACGACGGACGACGGACGACGACGACACGACGACGACGACGTCCACGGACGATCGACGTTGGACGACGGACGACGGGCGACGACGACGACGACCACGACGACGATGACGGACGACGACGACGACGGACGACGGCGACGGACGACGACGACCACGACGACGGACGACGGACGATGGACGACGGACGACGACGACGACGGCGACCGCGACACGGTGACGAGGACGATGGATGACGGACGACGGACGACGATGACGGCGACGACGGCGACGACGTCGACGACGATGCCGACGACGTTGGCGACGGACGACGGACGATGGACGGCGGACGACGGACGACGACAACGACGGCGATGACGATGATCTACGACGACGGCGACGACGACGACGACGACGGACGATGGACGATGGACGACGGAAGACGACGACGACGACGGCGACGACGACACGACGACGACGACGGACGACGGACAATGGGCGACGGACGACGGACGACGATTACAACGATCGCGACGACGACGATGGACGATGGTGATGGATGACGACGACGACCACGACGACAGACGACTGACGATGGACGACGGACGACGACGAGGACGGCAACGACGACGACACGACGACGACGAGGACGGCGACGACGACGACGACACGACGACGATGGACGACGGCGGCGACGACGATGACGACGACGGACGACGGCCGACGATGACGACCCCGACGACGTCGAGGACGACGGACGACGACGACAACCACGACGACGGACGACGGACGATGAGCGACGGACGACGACACGACGACGACGACAGACGACGACGGACGACGGACGACGGACGATGGGCGACGGACGACGACGACCACGACGACGACGATGGACGACGACGACGGCGACGATGACGACCACGACAACGGACGACGGACGATGGACGACGGACGACGACGAGGACGGCGACGACGACGACACGACGACGACGATGACGGCGACGACGACGACGACACGACGACGATGGACGACGGCGGCGACGACGACGACCACGACGACGGACGACGGACGATGTACGACGGACGACGGACGACGACCACGACGACGATGGACGACGACGACGACGACGGACGACGGACGATGGACGACGGACGATGGACGACGGACGGCGACGACGACACGACGACGACGACGACGACGACGACGACGCGACGACGACGACGACGACGACGACGACGGACGACGGTCGATGGACGGCGGACGACGGACGACGACGACGGCGACGACGACGACGACCACGACAACCACGTCGACGGACGACGGACGATTGACGACGGACGACAAATGACGACGACGACGATGACCACGACGACCACGCTGGACGACGATGACGACCACGACGACGGACGACGGACGATGGACGACGGACGACGACCACGACGACGGACGACGGACAATGGGCGACGGACGACGAGGACGACGACGGCGACGAGGACACGACGACGACGGTGGACGATGTACAATGGACGACGGACGACGGACGACAACGACGACCACGACGACGCGACGATGTACGACGGCGACGACGACGACCACGACGACGACGACGGACGATTGACGACGGACGACGACGACGGTGACGACGACACGACGACGACGACACGACGACGACGACATGACGACGACGACGAAGACGACGACGGACTACGGACGACGGACGACGGACGACGACGACGACGACCACGACGACGACGGACGACGACGACGACGGACGACGACGACGACGACCACGACCACGGACGACGGACGATGGACGACGGACGACGACGACGACGACACGACGACGACGACGACGACGACGACGACTTCGGCGACGGCGGCGACGACGACGACACGACACTCCTGGGGCGAGGAGGCCTCCGGCATCGTCCACGTGTGGGGGGGTGGGGCTGGCGAGCCATGGCGGGGCGCAGGTGGGGGTGTTTGTCGCGCTTCGGAGCGGGGCACCATTCAGAGGCAGCGACGCCGCATACATACACAACTGCACGCATACATACATACATGCATGCATGCACGCATACACACACACACCTACTTACGTCCGTACGGACGTACATGCGTACACACATACATACACACATACATACACATACATACATAACACACATACATACACGCATACATACACGCACACGTGCATACATACCTGCAGACATATACATACATAACACACATACATACATACATACATACATGCATGCATGCATGCATGTATGTATGCATGCATACATACATACAGACATACATACATCATACATACAAACGTACATACATGCATACATACATGCATGTATGCATGCATACATATACACATGCATACACACACGTATGCTTTACACAGACACGCACATCTGTACACACATATATATATACAGAGAGAGAGAGAGAGAGAGGGAGATAGAGAGAGAGAAGGTCAGAAAGAGAGAGAGAGAGAGCGCGCGCAACACCCTCGCTGGTACACGGAAGGCAATTCGTGTCCAAACCGCTACGGTGGGGGCGTTCGTCAAGAGTGTGCCCAGGAGGCTCCAGGCCCTGGAGGACTCCTTGTCTTGATGAGGGCGGTGGTGATATCCATAGCCAAGCCTCAAATTGTGCTGCACCGGCTTCCAGATCCTGGTCTCCGTATCCAAGGGTTCTTTTTACCCGTTCCCCTGCTCTCGCAGCAGCTGCCCGACACGCATTCGCGCAGAGGGCGCGGGCCGAGCGCACCCCAGCTCTAGAGAATGCAGCTTCGCGCCGCACCCTTCTTGCCTCCAGGGTGCCCTGGGTTTCTTAAGCTTCGACAGTTTTGCGATGGAAAGCGTGACTTTCCCACGCCAGAAATCTAGGGGCGTTCTGGGGTCTCAGGGTTGGGTTTCTTGTGGAAGGTTTCTCGTCGTCGAGCCCGTACTGTATAGTACTCAACAGGGCAGAGTCGGCCACGCGCAGAGGGGGGTAGGGGCAGGGGGGAGGCTTCTTAGAACCACCCCTGCTTCTTCGAAGGCGCGGGCCTTGTCTGTAGATGTAAGGCCCGCGCCTTCTAAGAAGCAGCCCTTCTAAGGAGCCTCCCCCGTCCCCCTACGGTAGGTTCGTGCGGCGACGCGGGCGACGCTGGCGGAGGCGTTCAAGGTTGAATTCTGCGACGCGGAAGCACCGAGGGACATGGTGACGCCACTAAACCCGACAGACTTCGACCTTGAACGATCGGTGCGATCGATTCAAGGTCGAATCGAGCGACGCGGTGTCGAAGACCATTGCGCGTGCCGATGTCGCACGAACCTACTGCCTGCCCCTCTGTGCGCCGCCAACAGTTAAGGGAGGAAGAATCACCCGGACCCGATGATTTGGCGTTTGCTACACGGCCCTGGACGTTTACCAAACAACCCTGCCCTGTTCGATTCCTTTGCTTGGGTGCGTTGACTAGACGGCTTCGCGTGTCGCGGTGATTCTGATCGGAAACTGGAGCATATACGCTACCAGTGGCGGGTGGTTTTTCAGTCCCAGGACTTTCTTGAGGGTCGGGGACGACGTCGGGGTGGTGTGGTGTATACTTTTCCCCGGTTCTCCCGGGGAAGCGACGAAGAATGTTTACAGCGGGATCCCGT
>CAUYUJ010001556.1:42500-65000 GCA_963575745.1 Prorocentrum cordatum | reverse complement strand
GCCCCCGAAATCAAGAGTGGCGCTCTCGCTCGAGACGCCCTCGTCATTCAGTCAATTTGGTGTGGGCCAAGCCGCGACGACAAGGGCTCCCGTTCGTTAGTTCCTCAAGCTGTACTTCGAGAGCCCGTGGCCCGAGACTGCAATTCAGTAGCGGCGCCGAAGGCCCACCTGCGACGACAGGGGCACCCGCTCGACACGCCCTTTAGTACTCCTACACGACCTGGCCAGAGAGGCCCCCAAAGCACAAAGGCCCCAGCACGCTGCTCATTGAGGCCTTCGGACACAGCCCACAAAAACTCCAAGCGCGACCACAGGGGCTCCAGCACGCTGCCCACTGATGCCTTCGGACGCAGCCCACAGAGGTCCCGGCGCGCTGCACACTGAGGCATCCCACGCACAACTCACTGAGGCCCAGAGTAGGCCCACAGGGACCGTAGCATGCTGCCCGCAGGCCCTCCGGCGCAGCCCACATAGGCGCCAAGCGCGCCCACAGAGGCTCCCCCGCGCTGCCCACAGGCCCGAAGCGCGCCCTCAGAGGGCCCAGCGCGCTGCCCCCCGACACAGCCCACAGAGGCCCCAGCCCTCAGAGGCCCCGAGCGGGCCCACAGAGGCCCCAGCCCACAGAGGCCCTAAGCGCGCCCACAGAGGCCCCCGCGCGCTGCCCACTGAGGCTTTCGACGCAGCCCACAAAGGCCCAAGCCCCCGCCCCAAGCGTGCCCACGGAGGTCCCAGCGCGCTGCCCATTGAGGCCCCCCGTTCCACAGAGGCCACACGCGCGCCCGAGCGCGCCCACAGAGGCCCCCGCGCGCCGCCCGCTGAGGCCCTCCGGCGCAGCCTCAGAGGCCCCAGCCCGCAGAGGCAGAGGCCCAAGCGCGCCCACACAGGCCCCCGCGCGCTGCCCACTGAGGCCCCCGACGCAGCCCACAGAGGCCCCGAGCGTGCCCGCGGAGGCCCCCCAGCGCGCTGCCCACTGAGGCCCCGACTTCCTTCAGAGGCCCCAGGGGCGCCCACAGAGCCTCCAGCCTACAGAGGCGCCAAGCGCGCCGAGGCCCCCGCGCGCTGCCCACTGAGGCCCTCCGGCACAGCCCACTGAGGCCCCAAGCGCGCCCACAGAGGCCCCAGCCCACAGAGGCCCCAAGGGCGCCCACAGAGGCCCCAAGCGCGCCCGCAGAGGCCCCAGCGCGTTGCCCACTGAGGCCCCAGCCCACAGAGGCCCTTCGCCCTTAGGCGTGCCCACGGGAGCTCCAGCGCGCTGCCCACTTGAGGCCCCCCGACAACGCCCACAGAAGCCCCGAGCGCGCCCGCCGAGGACCCAGCACACAGAGTCGTCAAGCGAGCCCACAGAGGCACCCGCGAGCTGCCCACCGAGTCCTCTGACACAGCCCACAGAGGCCCCAAGCGCGCCCACAGAGGCCTTAGCCCGCAGAGGCCCCAAGCGCGCCCACAGAGGCCCCAGCGCGCTGCCCACTGCGGCTCCCGACGCAGCCCACAGAGGCCCCAGCCCACAGAGGCCCCAAGCGCGCCCACAGAGGTCCCAGCGCGCTAACCACAGAGGCCCCCCAGCACAGCCCGCAGAGGTCCGGGCGCCCGGAGAGGCCCCAGCCCGCAGAGACCCCGAGCGCGCCCACAGGCCCGCGCGCGCTGCCCACCGAGGCCCCCGACGCCGCCCACAGGGGCCCCAAACGCGCCCACAGAGGCCCCAGCCCACAGAGGCCCCAAGCGCGCCCACAGAGGCCCCCGCGCGCTGCTCACTGAGGCCCCCGACGCAGCCCACATAGGTCCCAGCCCGCGGAGGCCCAAGCGCGCCCACAGAGGTCCCCGCGCGCTGCCCACTGAGGCCCTTCGACGCAGCCCACAGGAGGCCCCAAGCGCGCCCACAGAGGCCCCAGCCCGCAGAGGCCCCAAGCGCGCCCACAGAGGCCCCGACGCGCTGCCCACTGAGGCCGCCGACAGGGGTGCCAGCGCGCTGCCCACTGAGGCTCCCCAGCGCAGCCCACAGAGGCCCCAAGCGCGCCCACGCAGGCCCCAGCCCGCAGAGGTGCTCTCGCTTGAGACTTCTTCGCAATTCAATCAGGTTCGCGGATGCCCAGCCGCGACGACAAGACCCCGGGTGAAAATATTCTCGCGATTTACTCCGGGAGGTCCTGGCCAGAGAGGTTCCCGAACTCAGGAACGGCGCTCTCGCTGGAGACTTCCTGGCAACTCAATCAAATTAGTGGGGGCGCAGCCGCGATGACAAGGGCTCCCGCTCGATGCTTCCTCGCGATTTGCTCCGAGAGGCCCTTTCTCTCGGGCGACGAAATCTATACATATCCACTGCTCCCTGACCATGCCCAGCTTGAACCCAGGAGCTGTGTATGCGCCCTCCTGGCCAGGCCAGGAGGGCGTGGCGTATACACCGCTGCGGGGTTGAGGATGGGCCTGGCCTGGGAGCAGTGGATATGTATAGATTTCGTTGCCCTATTTCTCGTGGTCCATCCTTCTGTTCCCCCATCCGTCCCCCCTCCCCCTGTTTTAGGGGCTGCGCTGCATGTGCGTGGCAGGTAAGGAAGATATGCCTCGAGGGGGGCACGGTCGAAGCCAGAGAGGGCGGGTATCGAGGCTTTGGGATATACGCGTCGCGTGGCACGCGATCGAATAAGAGCAAACAGTATTATAATCATGGTTGTTGTTGAATTTGCATTTCTGAAGAATAATTATTGTTGATCGCCCCTCACCAGTGCAGATTGTTTTTCTCAATCAAAGTGTGCCTCTCGACGCTCGCACCTTGTTTTTTGACAGGGAAAGTCTTGATGCTCAAACTGTGCCCCTGGCCCCCGGATTACAACAACAACAGCACCCGCTTGAGACTTCTTCCAAATTTGCTCAGGACCCCCGCTCCCGCTTGATATTTCCTCACAATTTACTCAGGATCGGTGCTCCTGCCTGTGACTTCTTCGCAATTTAGTCAGGACCCCGCTCCCACCTGATACTTCCGCACAATGTAGGCAGGAACGGCGCTCCCGCTTGAGACTTCATCGCGATTGAATCAAGGTTCTTCGCAATTTAATCAAGACCCCCGCTCCCGCCAGAGAATCTTTCACATCTTATTCAGGAATTGCGCTCCCGCCTGTGGCTTCCATGCAATCTATGCAGAAATCGCGCTTTCGACGCTCAGGAAACACGCTGCGCCAAGGACGCCGTCACAATTTACTTAGGAGTCGCGCTCTCGCCATACTCAGGCATTCCGCTTGAATGTCCCACCCGCCCGACCCGCCCGTCAGGGGATCGCCCGCCCGTTGTGGGCTCCCTCCCGAGACTTCCTTCAGGAACGGCGCTTTCGCCTAGGATTTCCGCGAACGTTCACGCTCTTACCTTCCTGCTCCTCCCCCGTCTCCCTCCTCCCTCCTCCCTCCTCTCCTCCTTTTTTTTTTTTTTCTCTCTCTCTCTCTCTCTCTCTCTCTCCTCTCTTCCCTCATCCTTATGCCTCTCTGCCCTATCCCCTCTCCCTCCTCTCCCTCCTCCCTTCCCTCTCCCCTCTCCTGCCTCCTTCCTCTCTCTCTCTCTTTGTTCTCTCTCTCTCTCTCTTTCTCCCCTTTCTCTGTCTGCCTGTCTCTCTCTCTCTCTCTCTCTTTCTCTACCTCTATTATCTGTCTTTCTCTCTCGCTCTCTTTCTCTCTGCCTCTAATCAACCGCCCCCCTCTTCGCTCCTCCTCTCCTGGCGTTTTCCCTCTTCCTTCATCCCTCCCCCCTCCCTTCCTCCCACTCTCCCTCGTTCTCCCCCTCCTCTTTTTGCAGGACCCACACCAACTCCAATGGCGGGTACATATACGCCCACGAAGGATTGCCCGCCCGTTCAGATTTGCCCGCCTGCCTAAGCCCGCCGCCCCCCGCAAAGAGATATCATCCCCCAAAGGGGGTGTGATCGAAGACAAAAAGGGCGGGTATCGAGGGTGTGGGGAACTCGTTTTCAATGACACACGGGCAAGTAAGAACGAACAGTCTTAAAATGATTGTTGCTGTTTTTGTTGTTTTTGTTGTTTTTGTTGTTGTTGTTGTTGTTGTTGTTGTTGTTGTTGTTGTTGAATTCATCCCTGAATAATAATTCTTTACGCTTCGCGTACCCCCACCAACCCATCTCACAGCAACACCTCTTGTGAAGCATGCCGACAGTGGTGTGTGGCAGGCGTGTGTCCGCTGGGCTCCGCATAGCTCCCCTGTTCCTCCTTCCTCTCGCTTCCGTGTAGTGGTAGTCGTAGTAGTAGTAGCAGTAGTAGCGACACGACAAGTTTCAGTGGCAGTAGATGAAGGTGTCGTGGTAGAAGGAGTAGTGCTCGCAATAGTAGTAGTAGGAGTAGGAGGCAGAGCAGCAGTAGTATGATGAGTAGTAGCAGCAGTAGTTGTAGTAGACTTCGTAGTAGCAGTAGAAGTAGTAGTGGGAGTCGTAATAGTAGGAGTCGTCGTAGTAGTCGTAGTAGTCGTTGTAGTAAATGTAGACGCAGTAGTGGTAGTGCCATCGCCGACGAGGACCCCCAGCGAAGCATGCCGACAGTTGTCTGGTGCAAGCATGTGTCTGTTTCCCTGTGCGTGTATTCTATGGTCCGGAGCAGGAGGAGTCGGAAGAGGAGGCGGGAGGGAAGGAGGTGGGAGGCAAGACAGAGGGCGGCCGTCGTCGAAACCAGCGATCTTTCCCGACCAGCGTTGTTGTCGTTGCCACTCTGGCTTCTAGTGTTGGAGTGTGGCTGTGAGCTTCGCTCCGCCTACCCGTAATAGTCTCCGCCTACTAGCATCATCTTTGCGGTTGGCATGGAGAAGCGCCTGTGCTTTGTTGTACTTTTGCTTGCCACGGGTGCTCCTGGAAGCGAGCGCGCAGAATATTGGTTGCTGGCACTCTCGCTTCATGTTGAGCTTCCACAGTGCGGTCGGCGCGCGGCACTTTCTTTCCCATGGCTTCGAATGTGATGGCGATGACGATGACGACGATGACGAAAGGACAACGACGGCGCCGACGACGACGACCACGACCACCACGTCAATGGTGACTTGGTTTGCGGGCCGAACGCACGCGCCTACTGTGTTCTTTTGGCACGAGGTGGCTTGTGTGCGCAAATGCCGCACGTAGCCCAGCACCGCTACGAGATCTCCATTTTTGCACCTGATGTGAGTCATATTCTTCCTCATTTGCCCCGCGTTCGTGTCAGCAGGTCGTCGTGGCGGTTAGCGCTCGGTGACATGCAGGCACGGCGGTCAGCGCGAGATGTCTCAGAGACGCGCCACTTTCGAGATTTTCTCGGCACGACCCATCGCCATTGCGACATCAGACCATGGATTCCCATCCACACCTATACACGCATGTATTCAATACAGAAGCACGCATAAATCAAAGGCGGTCCGACACACATCAAGAATGCACAGAAAGACATGCACAGAAGTTCAACGTTGTCCTCTGCCTCTTCCCAAGAGAGTAAGAGCGGTGCGCCAGTTTTCCTGCGGATGTTGAGTAGGCACATGTGGAGGTCTGGGAGTCGACGTTCCAAGTGTCGTCTGCCGCGCTCGTGTGCAGGTGACGCGTGAGCGTTACGCAACGTGTGGGCTGAAGTGATTCGCTTTGCCTTATGGAAAGACGGGACATAGTAGATTTAGGTAGAACGCTCTTCGTAATCGTGCAGGAGTACAGTGTGCTGAGAGGTCTTGCAGGTATGCAAGAGCTCGAGGCTCTCAACATGACTGTCGGCGTATCCCGTCGCAGTCCATGTAGTGGATCGAGGCGTATCGTGCCTCCGGGTGTCCAGGGGCCTGGGGTGTAGTTCTCTCGTGTGGCAGGTTTCCCCGCTTGTCAGGGTATAGTATTTTACAAGGTTGTCTTCGGTGCAGTTCCAGGTAACTTCCAGGGTTCTCACAGGGTGTCTACGTGTAGCATGGCTTATAATGGACATTTCAATATGTCGGCGATTACCGAGTGCCACGTTTCAGACATGTCATGTTGTGTTGCTTGTGTGGTGTCCTGTGGAATCGTTTGCGATCTTCTCCAAGCTTGGTGTTCGAGCCAGTACTCCCCGGCGACGACGTCGACGACAACGACGACGTCGACGACCCTGCCGCTCGCTCGGGGCTGCCGTCTTCGCTGCTGCCGCGTTCGTTCCTGTCGAGGGGTATCTCGACGATTCTTACGTTTGGTTTCAAGGGCGGCCTACGCTCCCTCGTTTGGGTTTCTTGTTTTGCTGGGGCGTGTTCTAGGAGTCGTTCGGGCCGTTCGTTCGCGTGTTCTGCTTCGCGAATGTTCTGTGCGTCCCTGGGGCCGTTCGTCCTGGCGTTCGTCGTTGGGGCCCTTCCCTGTGTAAGAGTCTCTCGAGATTCTCGGGGTGTTGCAGGTTCGGGCGTCGCGCCTTGGTGTGAGTTCTTCGGCCTTCTCATTGTTTGTGACTGGTTGGCTCGTCGTGGTGTCCGTCGCCCAGGCCCGTCGTCCTGGTGAGAGTCGTTCGGGTTCGTCCGTGTGTGTGAGTCGATCGGGTTTCTCGCGGCGTGAGCAGTTCGGGCTACTGGGGCTAGTGGGAGTCGGTCGGGCCTTTCCGTGTGTGTGAGACGTTCGGGATCGTCCTGCAATGAGTCGTGACCTCTGGTAGAATTGAATTCGGTCGTTCCGCTCTTCGCCTTCTCCCTCCTTTTCCTTCTCGGAGTTCGCGTCGTGCGGTCACGCAGGTTTTCGCGTGAGTGGTTCGGGCCAAGACGCCGAAGGTTAAGGAGCGCCCAGGAGTGCCCCAGCGTTGTCGTCGCTGTTGCCACTTTGGCTTAAAGCATTGCGGTTCGGCTGTGAGCTTAGCTCCGCCCATCAGCACAAGCCTCTTTCTCCAGGTTTCCTCGCTGTCGGCATGGAGAGGTGCTGGTACGCCCTGATGCTTTGGCTAGCATAAGGGGCTCCTTGGAGCGAGGAGGCCGCGGAGTCGGTGATCATGTCTCCTTGTTGTGGCAAGGTCCGATCGTCGCCGTGCTGCCGTCGCCCAGCATGCATGGCGGAGCGCTTGCCGCCAGAGCTAGTTCTGCACATAAACCTGAACGCCGTCAGAGCACTAGTGTTCACGAAGCAGGCTGTCGCGGTCAAATTCGCTCACATTACGAAGAAGCCGATGCAGGATGGCAGCGGTGACCTCAATTGCATGAGGAAGCTCGTCGCTCAGGTAGGCACGAGTTTGCATTTCCATGTGTGCGGCATGAACCCGTTCACCGACCAGGACGCCCGTTGGCGCGTAGACTTCGTCGGCGACGTTGCATCTGTGAAACGCCGCATGTCGGGGATGATAGGTGCGCTGGGGTGTCGAACATGGGCGTCCAGTGCAATGCGCGTAGCGCAGGTTTTTGAGACCCTGTCATTGCCCACCCTCACGTGAACCCACTTAGTTGGAAGCAGCTTATCGGAGCGGATCGCTCTATTTCGGCACGGCAGCGCCGAGAAATGAGTGCGCTATTCGCATCAGGCGCAGTGGACTACGAGCAGTCCTTCCTCTTCGGCGGCATCGTACTTACCCGCAAGAGCTTGCTCTGAAGGGTTTGGTGTATTTCGCTGTGACGATGGCGCATCTCTCGTGCAACAATTCGGCAGGTTTATTTGGTACTCCGCGTGGGTGCATTGGGTGAAGTGGTCAAGCTGATGTCTAGGCGCTAGGTCTCACTGGAATGGCTGATAGGGTCACCCAGTCCGACCAGATAATCATCTCGTTCGTATCTCTGCAATATCTGTGCGAAGCAGATTGGCAGTTTTTCTTCGGCGGGTGCGCTTAGAATTCCAGGCGGTCCGCTACGGAATTGCCGGAGGAAGAGCGTTGGTTGTGCGTAGCAGTGATGTTGCTCGAGGACCCCGACGGCGGCGGCATGGAAACGTCGAAAGCGGCGACGACGACCACGACCACGATGGCGACGACGACGATGACCGCTCGACGACGCCGACGACGACGACGACGACGACCACTACCACGACGACGACGCCGTCGCCGAATACCACGACGACGACGACGACGATTCGTCGAGGACGTCGTCGAGACAACGACGACGACGACTACAACGTGAACGTGAATGGCGACGCCGACGACGCCGACGCCATTTCGACGACAGGGGGAGCGCTCCTGGTAGCGCTTTCATTCTGGAGAGCGAGCGGAACGCTCGCGGCCATCCGTTTTGTGTCTCGATGTGGCAGGGTTGCTGAGGCAGGTGAGATCGGCCATGGCCCGTGCGGGCTCGCCGCTGTCTCTCAGGATGATGTTTCACTCCTGGCTCCCTTGGCCTCGCCTTCGTGTCAGCATCGTTGTTGCGTTGACCGTCCGAGGACATGCAAGCGCGGTTGTCGCCGCGGAAGGTTCCCGGGGCGCGTCGCCGACGAGCCTTTTTATTCATCTTCTCGCCCTCTTGCGACATTCAGGGACCCTTCTTGCCCAATGCATGCACGCGCATACGTGGAAAACGAACGCGCAGAACAGTCCACTCATCCACAATAGTAACACACCATAAACACCCGACAGAGTTGGAACCGTTCGTCTCGCTGCCGAGGGCGGTCGATGGAGCGCTCGCCAGGCCTGGAAGGTGAACTTTCGATGTTCTGTATACTGCGTTTGTGCGCAGTAGGCTCGTCGTGCGTTCCGCACCGTGCTGGCTGAACTGCACCCGCCTTGTGGTCTTAGAGTAAGATAGGGAGAAGAAAAAAAGAGAAGGGGAAAACATCGTTCAACATATATTATATATAGAATAGGAACAAGGTTTCCCCGAAGGTTGCAGGTTCAAACAGGCTTCGGAGGGCCTCCCGAGATAATGCCAGCGTTCAGTTCTCTGTGCGTTGCAGATATGTGATTTGTTGTGGTCTCCCATGATGTAAGGTGTGGCGGGCCACTCGTCCTTCCTCGTGTGAGTTTTTTCGGCCCCTTATTGTGTGTGCGCCGTTCGGACCGCTCATGGTGTGAGTCGTTTGAGCATTTCGTCTTCGTGTGCTCCGTTCGGGCCCCTCGTTGGGCGTGAGTCGCTTGGGCATCTGTTGTGTGAATTGTTCGGGCTCCCCGTCCTGGTGTGAGCCGTTCGGGGGCTTTCTTGCGTGTGAGACGGTCGGGTTCGTCGTGGTGTGCGTCCTTCGGGCCACTCGTCCTGGCGTGAGTCGCTCGGGCCCCTCCTTGTGTGTGAGTCGTTCGGGTTCGTCGTGGTGTGTGTCGTCGGAGCCCTTCGTCCTGCTGTGAGTCGTTCGGGCCTTTCTTTGTCTGTTCGTCGTTCGGGCGTTTCGTGGTGTGACAAAGATTTGGGATCTTCCTGGTGTGCGTCGATCGGGGGCTTTCGTTCTGGTGGGAGTCGTGCGGGGTTTCCCTTGTGTGTGAATTGATCGGTCTGCTTGGGTATCAGTAGGTCGGGTTCGTCGTCCTGGTGAGGGTCGTTTCGGAGCTTTCTTGTGTGTGAGTTGTCGGCCCTCCCGTGGTGTGAGTAGTTCGGGCTTCGTGGCCTAGTGGGACTCGTTCGGGCCTCTCCGTGTGTGTGTGTCGTTCGGGATCCTCATGGAGCGAGTCGTTCGGGTCCTTCGTCGTGGTGTGAGTCGTTCGGGCTTCGTGGCCTAGTGGGACTCGTTCGGGCCTCTCCGTGTGTGTGAGTCGTTCGGGGTCCTCATGGAGCGAGTCGTTCGGGTCCTTCGTCGTGGTGTGAGTCGTTCGGGCCTCTCCTTGTGTGTGGGTCGTTGGGGTACCTCGAGGGCTCAGTCGTTCGGGTACCTCGCCACCGTCTCGCAACCTTGCCAGTGAGCCCCATGCGTCTCCATGTTCTCAATTGGGTGGAAGAATGCGCAGCGCGCAGCACGTCGTCACAAACAATGCCTGACATTACTTGTAACCCTGTCCATAGGTGACTCCTGGTAAACTTATACTCGATCGTTCCGTCCTCCTTCTCGTGATCGGAGTTCTGGTGGTGCGCGCGCGCAGGTTCTCACGTTAGTGGTAGGATCAGAACGTCCGCGGGAGCGGAACGCTTTCGAGTTTCGGTGTAATCATTGCATGACGCTGGGAGATGGCGTCTGAGGTTCGTTAGTTCGCGCGTCGACGGTCCACGGCCCAGGAGGGCCCAGGAGGCGTGCACATCGTGCACGAGGTTTCCAAAAATGCCCCGAGAAAGTCCAGAAGGAATGCTGATCGCTACGGTGCGGGCTTGGGTTCTGCAGGATTGGGGGGCGCCGCTGGTAGAATCGCCGAGACTGTGTCGCATTTGCGTGAGGCCCCGGGAGGGTCCGAAGATGTGTCTTGGGATCATGAAGGGACTCATGAGTGGCCGAAATCCACAGTTGCTCTACAAGTGTAGTCGCTGTTGCCATTCCGGCTCACAGCGCTGCGGTGTGGTTGTGAGCTTAGCTCCGCCTATCAGCAACCTTTTCTGCCGTTCAGCTTTCTTGCGGTCGGCATGGAGAGGTGCCCGTGCGCCCTGGTAACTTTGTTAGCAACCGGGGCTCCTTGGAGCGAGCAGGAGGAGGGCAAGGACTTCGAGGAGTTCATGGTGAACACGTTTGGAGCATCGCTCCATGATGGCGTTCCGTCGGGAAGTCAAGATGCAGTATTTAGCTGCGCTCATCCGGCTCGGAACGGGTCGAATTGTTTGCTTAGGGGTCGTGCCGCCTGCCAATTTCCAGATGCAGTAGAGACTCCGCGTGTCATTCTCGCAGTTCGTGGTGCATGGTTACCGCGTGTCGAGGCTGACGTCATCCACAGTGCATTGCCTGGGCCTGGCAAGCACTTGTTGAAGTTTTGGGTGGCAGTACGTGCCGAGGAGGAGGTGGTCATTCCTGTTTCTTTTGGCAACGACCGAGCGTCGCCATATCGACGTCGCCCAGCAGACATTGCGGATTGTCTACCGCCACATCTAGTTCGTGCAATCAAAGTGAACGCCGTGAGAGCCATAGAGTTCGCGGAGGAGGGCCTCACGCAGAAGTTCGCACACTTTGCCAAGAGGCCGAGGCAGGATGGCTACGGTGAGTTGAACTGCATGAGGAAACTCGTCGCACAGTTAGGTACGAAAAAGCCTCCCCCTCCCGAGCGGCCCAGCACTTCCTGGAAAGCTTGCGGTGACACGGTTTTTGCGCCCGCAGATATCGTGGCTCGGGGGGGGCAGTTGCGCCCGATTGGTGAAGTTCGCCGTGCACATGTCCGTGGACTGTTGTGGCTTGGGGCCCAGCAACGTCGCTCGCAAGACCAGGTTCAACTTCGAGTCCGAGATCGTGCCGGCCTTGCTGCATGCTGCGAAGGGCAAGTTGCTTTGCGAATTGCGGACGGGGTCTGTTCGCAACGAAGATGTGGTGCGTCTGAAGGTTGACGACGACAATCTCGGTAGTGCTACCATCGTGTGCAACATGCACACGTACACTGACAGGGATGCTAGTTGGCGCGTAGATTCCGACGGCGACTTCGCAACTGACAGGCATCGCATGTTGTGGATGATAAGTACGCGCGTATTGTCCCACATGGGCATCCAGGACAATGCGCTTAGCGCAGGCTGTCGAGACATTCGCATTGCTAGCCCGCACGTTAGCACAGAAATCCTGGACACCGCCTATCGGAGCGGAACGCTTCATGTCGTAACGGCTGCGCCGAAGAAAGATTACGCTACTCGCATCACTCTGGAGCCAGAGGTGGCTGAAGAGGGAGAGTATCTCGGCGTTCTCCTGGAATGGCAATCGACTATACCAGCACGATGCTCTTGTCCGCAGCGCTACTGTGGAGAATACTCTGGGCCCCGGCGCTTTGCGGGCGGCGTTCTCCATAATGCAACCTGGGTCTGCCCCGTCAGTCGCAGTGGGGAATGTGCATCAGAACAGAGTGTCTCCATCGTCTCCTTTCATGGAGTCGGTATTGCGCAGGCGCTGCATTCAGCTGTCGGACGATCAGAAGCGTTGCTTGGAGATCATCAACGCCTCGGACAATCATCACCTCATGATCCAGGCTTTTGCAGGTACTGGGAAGTCGCTACTGCTGGCTTTGCTGGTAGAGACAGCGTTGCAGCACGTCAACAAACAAAATGGCGCAGTGGTGATCGTGACTCCTCCGCGCAATTTGCGTGACTCCATATTACAAGGTCCAGATTTCTTCAACAAGGTGTTTGTGGCTTCTGATTTCGGGCCCCGAGTTATTTGGCTTGGTCGGCCTTCAGATGCTCCTGCGGCGTTGAACACATGGGAAAATAAGGTTGCGGATTTGGTGAATGATCAGCTGCAGTTCCTGCGCGCACAGGTGCAACAGCTGGAAGTCTTGCAGTTACGTCCTGCTTATGAGAGTCTCATGGAGTTCCGCATGTCTTGGAAAGACTTGCCAGCGGCCGCGTCCAAGGTGATTGGGGACGCGGAGTTCGCGGCGTTGGAGGTGTTCCGCGACCTTGCTCGCCAACACATGCGACAGATTTTCGCCATCAAGCGGAGAAGGGCGGAGCTCTGGGAGAACGTCATCAAAGAAAGCACCAACGGTTACCTCATCGCGTCCACAAAGGATTCTTTCATCAAGTGGCGGGCGGGAGCCATCAAAGGCTACCTGAACCGTTTGTTGAATCGCCTGGACATCAGCCTGTTCTGCATGGAAGAGTTTGAGTCCTACGACGTTTCCCAAGTTGTGGCTGCTTTGGCGAACGTGTCTGTACAGACACTGCTCATGGTGGGGGATCAGCATCAGAGAGTGGAAAATTTCGGTGGCCGACGTGCCCGCTCCACCGTCAGTTCTGACAGCCCGGAAGGCGTGTTGCCCTTCGCTCCGCATGGCCTGGAAGGTGATGGCGAGGATAACACCGCGTTGGCAGTGAGCGTAGCTCAGCCCACGCAGTCCGCTCCGACAGGAAGCGTGGCCGTCCCTGAGGCCCGTCCGTGGTATGAGTGGTGCCTGAAGGCCCAGAATGCAGTTCTCGACGTTTGCAAAAGGTGCGGCGAGGATGTGTGCAACTACGCGGCGTATTGTTTTGAGTTCGCCGGCACTTTTGCTTCCGACGCCGCTGTCGCTCGTGATACTAAATTGCAGCACGTATTCTACGACGGCGGCCAGTGGTGGAGGAGTCCAGTGCGGGGCAGTGATGAAGTCGGCTGGCACCCCCTCTTGTTCGAATGTTTATGTCACGCCGTTGCCGCAGATTTGTGTGAATATCGTAATCTTCAGGAGGAGGGGCAAGCCTTCCCACGACCCACGGTGCTGATCATCATGCCTCTGAGCAGGTCAGCAATCCCGCTGTGTTGCTTGATGCAAGCTGTTTTCGATGACCCAGCTGTGGGCCCAGGGGTCGTGCAAGTGTCGCTCCCTTTGAATGTGAGGGGGGAGAGCGTCCCTATAGTTCACTGCGTGCGGCATCGTCGCACAGTGCGTGCTCAGGACCAATACGCTGGGACGCAAAGGAACTTGAACCAAGAGTACATCAACGTGGCGCGCGGGGTGACGAAGACTTGCATGTGGGTCGAGGTACAACCCTTCGGGCATCCAGGAAAGCCCCGCGAGGCTCGCCATGAGTATGTCGGCGGAGGGTCGAAGGGCGAGTTTTGCTCCGAGTACGCGAAGCGCAGGAACGCATATATCTGGGTGAACAACCTGCCGTGGGGCATTCTCGAAGAACGCTCGAATATAGAAGCATCGTATCACGACTGCTTTGCGGTTCACCTTCTGCCTGATGCTGTTCGTCGTGTGCAGGATATCGCTTATGATGTGTGGTGGAAGCTGGATTGGAACCAGATTCCCAACTTGCCAACTCTCGGCCAGGGACGCAGCGACTACAAATCCTTCGATGATGTCCTAGCGCAAGCTGCTGGCGCAGGCACCTCTCTGGCGCAATTCGTGCGCGCACCTGCCAGGTCGCTGCGGGATTTGGGCCATGGAGCGGCAGCCGAGCGATGGAACGTGCAGGATATGCACGACAAGGTGAAGTGCGATGTGGACGTGATGAATTGGATGCCCGCCTTGAGGTTCGGCCATTTGTTGCTGCCGTGCGCCACCGCAGAGGTGAGCTCCGAAGAGAGCAAAGGCGTGACGCGCCTCTGCTTTCCATTTCTTCATGCTCACGCTGGCCTGGAGGTCGAGAGCGCTATAACGGGACTTTGCAGCCTGGCGTGGTTTCTGTCGTTCGTGCTGGACAAAGATCTCGTGTTGCATGCGCGGGTGAGCAGACAACTGCATAAAACGCGGGTCATAGAGGACGATGGGGACCTGTGGTTCAACAAAGCCTGCCAGTCCGGACGCATAGCCACAGCCATCAAGGAGAAGGGCAAGAGCGTCGTCTACATGTATGTTGGCGGCGGGGCAGTGGACCACGAACAGTCTTTCCTCTTGGGCGGCATCGTAGTTATCTGCAAGAGCTGGAAGTGGGCGGCTTTGGTGTACTCAGCGGTGAGAATTGCGGGTCTCGCGTGCAACAATTCAGTAGGCCCCTTGGAGTCCGCGTTGGTGATCTGCGACGAGACCGAAGCAAGTGAGTCGTCCTCTGAGCTCACTTCTGCGACGCCATCACCCGTTGATGAGTTCCGCCAACTGACTGAGGAGACGTGGGTCTCTGTTGGTAATGTATGTGATGTTTTCACGGCCGATGTCGAAGTGCAGGGGCGCACTGGGATGAACGAAAGGTCTACGCACGCCGACTTAGTAGGTATCGGGTTAGTATCTCTGCTAGACTCTTTTGAAGCAGGTGTGAAGGCTTTGCTCGACATGAGCGCTTAGATGCCCAGTCTTTCTGCTACGGGAGCTGTTGTGGTGCGTAGCAGTGATACTCGGTGGAGGACGCCGACGGCGACGACGTTGAACACGTCGAAGGCGACGACGACGACCACGACCACGACGACGACGCTGACGATGACCGCTCGACGACGACGACGACAATGACGATGAGGACGACGACGACGACGACGACGCCGACGCGGAGAACGACGAACACGACGGCGCCGACCCGACGACGACGTCGTCTAGACAACGACGACGACGACAACGACATCGAGGACGTGAATGGCGACGCCGACGACGCCGACGCCACGGCGACGACAGGAGGCGCACTCCTCGTAGCCTCTTCACTCTGGAGACCGAGCGGAACGCTCGCGCTCATATTTGTTTTTTTTTCTCGCTGTGGCACCGTTGCTGGAGTGGATGACATCGTCCATCATGTTGATTGCCTCGACATTTTTTCTCGTGATGCATCTTGCACTCCCTCGCCCATTGGCCCCGCTTTCGTGGCAGCAGCGATGTTTCGGCCAAAGCCCGAGGACAGGCAGACACGGTTGCCACCGCGGCATGCCCCAGACACGCGCCACTGTCGAGCTTTTATTTTCAAGAGTGCGTTCTTTCTAACCAAATTAGGGTGCCCTACTCTGTGCAGCACACACGTGTACTTACATGCAAACACACATTCGCAAAACACACGCACATACACAATGACAAAGAAACATACACACACGGACAGAGTGTGAAGCTTTCCCCTCGCTGCCAAATGTGTGAGAGATCAGGCGATTTTTCCTTGGACGTCGATCGGGTCCTCGCCAGGCCTGGAAGTCGAACGTCCGATGATTCGTCCACTGGGTGAACTGCGCCCGCCTTTGCCAAAGAAAGAACAGGAAAAAAAGCAGGGAGAAGGCCTCCCTTAAGCTTGCAGGGTTAGAGTGCCCAGGGGATTGCCTCCAGAGAGCATGCGCCAGTTCGGTTCTGTGTGCGTTGCAGCCATGTGATTCGTTCCGGCTTCTCGTGGTGTGAGTCGATGTGGCCACTCGTCTTTCCTTGTGTGAGGGTTTCGGGCTCCTCATTGTGTGTCAGTCGTTCGTGTCTTTCGTGGTGTTAGTCGTTCGGGCTTCTTTTCCTTGTGTGCGTCGTTCGGGCCTCTCCTTCTGTGTGAGTCGTTCGGGCTCCTCACCGTGTGTTTCGGTCGGGCCCCTCGTTCTGGTGTGAGTCGTTTGGGCGCCTCCTTGCGTGTGAGTCGTTCGGGCTCCTCGTGGTGCGAGTCGTTTGGGTCGCTCATCCTGCTGTGAGTTGCTGGGGCCACTCTTTCTTTGTAACTCGTTCGGGCTCATCGAGGTATGAGTCGTTGGGGCCTCTCGTTCTGGTGTTAGTCGTTCGGGCTCCCCTTTGCGTGTGGACATGACAGCGCTGAGCCAGCGCATCGTGCACGTCGGTGACATGGCAAATTCTATTAACCCCGTTAGTGAGCTCCAGGTGTCTCCATGCAGTCGAGGTCTGTGCATGAAAGCGCGTAGCTCTGCTCTCCGCCCACAAGCTACAAGAGATCATTCCCGAACCCAGCATCCAAGGGGAACCCTTGGAAAGTTCAATCGTGCTTTCTGATAACCGCGCTGATGCCAGGTGTCTTTCGAGTTCCTATCGGGTCTACTAATCGTGTTGGATCTGGGGATGGTGCTCGCGCTGTTTTCTTGGAGTCGCGATCAGGAACTCGGGTGCACAAGGGAGTGTGACAAAGGCTAGGGTTCGCTATGGCTTGGCCATCGGAGGGCCGAAGGGTTTACGATTCCCCAGCGGTTCTCCGTAGCCGCAGTCTGTGTACCGAGGTTCGGTTTATCTACCAGCCTTCGGCCATCCTGCCACAGTTTATCTACTGGCCTCTGGCTTATCGTGCCACAGTCCCAGAGTCCCCCAGGAGGTCCGAAGCGGCGCCTCCAAGGCCCCCAAGACACTCCGAGAAGCCCCTAGGGCCAGCAAGAGGCTCACCAGACGCTCCCAGAGGGAACGAGGTGCCCGAAAGCCTCATGTTCCGAGGAGCCCGAACGACTCACACCAGGACGAATGGCCCGAACCACTCACATTACGAGAAGCCCGAACGACTCCCATCATAAAGAAGGGCTCGAACGACTCACACCAGGACGAAGAGCCCGAACGACTCACACCACGAGGAGCGCGACCGACTCCCACCACGACGAGAGCTCCGAACGACACATTCCACGAGGACCCCGAACGACTCACTCCAGGACGAGGGTCCCGAACACCTCACACCACGAAGAGCCCGAACGATTCACACCAGAAGGAGGGGCCCTAATGACTCACAGCAGGGCGAAACGCTCGAACGACGCACACCACGAGGAGCCCGAACGACTCACACCTCGAGGAGTCCGAACGACGCACACCACGTCGAGGACCTCGAACGACTCACATTACGAGGAGCCTCACATGGACCAGGATTTCATCCAGGCGCGCAGGAGAACCCCAGTTGTTGTCGCTGTAGCCATTCTGATTCAAAATAATGAACCGTGGCTGTGAGTTTAGCTCGGCCAGCAGCAATCGCGGCTGCCTGCCTACAATCTGTCAGTGTCTGTGAGTTCTTCCGCCCATCAGTTTCGCTGTCAGCTGAGCTCCGCACGGACGCTCGTCCTTCCAACACACTGGAGCGTTGGGTATGGAAATGGTGGTGTGAGCTATGTCTGGGGAGTGCGAGGGCCCACTGTGGCGGTGCAGAACATGCAGCATGGATGTCCAAGACGCTCCCAGAAGCTCCTGGGTCTCCCAGAGCCTCACCAGAGGCTTCAAGAGGGAACGAGGTGCTCGAACGTCTCACGGCCCGAGGAGCCCGAACGACTCACACCCGGACGAGAGGCTCGAACGATTCACACCGCGAAAAGCCCGAGCGACGCACACCAGAAGGAGGAGCTCGAACGACTCACACCAGGACGAGGAGCCCGAACGACTCACACCACGAAGAGCCCGAACGATTCCCACCACGACGAGAGCTCCGAAAGACTCGCAACACGAGGACCCCGAACGACTCACTCCAGGACGAGGATCCCGAACGTCTCACATCACGAAGAGCCCGAACGACTCACCCCTGAAGGAGGGGTTCCGAACGACTCGCAGCAGGACGAGGCGCTCGAACGACGCGCACCACGAGGAGCCCGAACGACTCACCCCACGAGGAGCTACAACGACTCACACTATGTCGAGGACCCTGAACGACTCACAGCACGAGGAGCCTCAGATGGGGCCAGGATTTCACTCAGGATCTCAGGAGAGCTCCAAATATACATCTCCTGCACTCTTGTGGTTGCTGGTGCCATTCTGGTTCAGAGTAATGAAGCGTGGCTGTGAGCTTAGCTCGGCCAGCAGCAATCGCTGCTGCCTACGAGCAATCTGTCAGTGTTTGTGAGTTCTTTCCGGCCATCACTTGCGCTGTGAGCTTAGCTCCGCACGGACGCTCTTCCTTCCAACATCCTTGAGCGGTGGGCATGGAAATGGTGGTGTGAGCTATGTCTGGGGAGTGCGAGGGCCCACCGTGGCGGTGCAGAATATGCAACATGGATTTCGGAACGCGGAAGAGCAAGTATGACATCCACATGTTTGGGCGCTACCATGCTCGCCAACTCCGCCAGCAGTCCGGTCTACGGGAGCGGAAGGGCAATATCTTGCGCCGAATGACCAACGTCAGAAGTGCTAGCTTCGTCTCGTGGCTGAAAAGCACCATCAGGCGCAGCCAGCAGGCGATTCGGAACGGCGACTGGGTCGTCGACTTCATCCCGTTCGGCGTGTCGTGTCTCGTCACTCGTGATGTGCAGGCAATTATTTGTCAGCTGCGGCGCCTGAGGACCCATGGTGCAGCCCTTTTGGCTGCTGTTGGCGCTGCTTGCTTGCTCTGGACGGACGCATGGGTGCAGGCCGTGGGCATTCCCCTCACGACCGCATCCTACCGCGGCGATCTGGTGAGGAGGCTCTTGCAAACGCGCGCGGATGCTGTGCAGGTAGCGAACCTATGAACTGAAGTACTGGTCGAAGTCTGAACGCAAGAATCACGCGTCTTCACGGGGCACAACTTTGGTCTGCAAAGCATGCCGTGCGCTAGGATTCGACCCGACGGATCTGGAGACGTACATGTGCCAGAGGTGCACTCGCAGGTTCGGCGCCCGTAAGTTCAACCAAACGCTACTGAAGAACCACAAGCATCACAATCGCATGAAGCTACAGTGCAAAGAGTGCGTCGCTGACGTCGAAGAAAGAGTGCGCCACCTGCGCAAAGCACTGCAGAAGAGCCAGCGAAAGTGCAAGTGCCATTGCCGCATTCACCAGGCCAAATGCCCGCTGACCCCCGTCTTTTTCGGAGAGAAACGTTGGCCGGGCAGCGACGGAGCGATATCCGCCGACGACCGCAAGTTCTTGGGCGAGTTGCAACCGATGCCAGAATGGTGGAGCAAAGCCTGGGGGCGATGAGGTACGGCGCGGAGCTCGTCGTCTCAGTCGTACTACTGGCGACACTACCTCTGGGTATAGTGAGGCTGGAAACAGGATGTTGCCTCAATGGGTTCGGGGGTTCTTGTATACATGGCGACGGCTTCGGTATCTATCCAATGGTGGATGTACGTGGCTCATTTTCAGTGGCGCTTCAGGTGGGCTGTGCTAGAGGACGCAGCTTGCTAGTGGGACTTGTACTCCACTCGGCTGAACCCCGTCCTCTGGTTCTCTGGTGCTGATTAGTGTACTCCGTGATGGTGCTGATTACCCTGTTCTTGTGGGAGTGCGGGTTTCTGTACTCAGTGATGATTCATTGGTGAGATGACGTTTGGATACATTGCGCAATCTGTCATGAGTGGTGGGTGCTTCAGTGGAGTTCAGGCAGTTGCATGAATGGGTGTGGGCGTTCATTGGGTTCAGTGGATTTGTTTGGTGCCCTCCTCTTTTTGAGAGTCGTTCGAGCTTCCCGTCCTGGTATGAAGCGTTCGGGCCCCTCCTCGTTCTCGGAGTCGTTCGGCGAGACGCCTAGGCAAGAAAGCCACGCGTATCTGGACGCCCGTATGACTTTGTTGGAGGAACACGTACGGCATTGGGCTCCGATGGTGTATGCTCTGTATTGCACGACTGTCGAGTGCACTTCGTGCCACTATGACTCTGGGCAGAGCGAGTCGGGACACGGGATGTTGCCTCAACTCAGCTTCTGTTCGTGGGTTCGCTGATACTGGTTTCTGTATTCTGTAATGGTGCTGGTTATTCTGCTCAGGTGATGGTGCTGGTTACTGTACTCGCCGTTATTGCCTCTTATTCTTGGTGATTGCTGGGTTCCTTCGGGTGTCCAGCACTGGGATGAGATGGTGTATAGTCTCTCGTGCTTTGGTTCTCTGGTGTTGATTAGTGTACTCCGTGATGGTGCTGGTTACCCTGTTCTGGTGGGAGTGCGGGTTTCTGTACTCAGTGATGGTTCATTGGTGATATGACGTTTGGATACATGCGCAATCTGCCATGAGTGGTGCTTCTGTGGAGCTCAGGCAGTTGCATGAATGGGTGTGGGCGTTCATTGGGTTCAGTGGATTTGTTCGGTGCCCTCCTCTTTTTGAGAGTCGTTCGAGCTTCCCTTCCTGGTATGGAGCGCGCGGGCCCCTCCTCGTTCTCGGAGTCGATCGGCGAGGCGCCTAGGCAAGAGAGCCACGCGTTTTAGGACGCCCGTATGACTTTGTTGGAGGAACACGTACGGCATTGGGCTCCGATGGTGTATGCTCTGTATTGCACGACTGTCGAGTGCACTTCTTACCACTATGACTCTGGGGAGAGCGAGTGGGGAGACGGGATGTTGCCTCAATTGAGTTTCTGTTCGTGGGTTCGCTGATACTGGTTTCTGTATTCTGTACTGGTGCTTGTTATTCTGCTCAGGTGATGGTGCTGGTTAGTGTACTCGCCGTTATTGCCTCTTATTCTTGGTGATTGCTGGGTTCCTTCGGGTGTCCAGCACTGGGCTGAGATGGTGTATAGTCTCTCGTCCAGTACTGGGAGTACCTTGTGATGCACCGCTGCATCAGTAATGGGTGGTATCGCTACTTTGCCACACTGGGATATCAGGCAGTTTTAGCCGTGGGTGTGGCCGCTACCACGGTGCAGTGGATTCGTTCGGTGCTCTCCTCCTGGTGTGAGTAGTTCGGGTCCCCCCTCCTGGTCAGAGTCGTTCGGGCCCCTCCTCGATGTGTGAGTCGTTCGGCGAGGGGCCCGAACGACTCACACAAGGAAGGGCCCGAACGACTCACACCAGGGCGAGGGGCCCCAACGACGCACACCACATGCATTCTGGTCCAGGACGTCGCCGTCGTGTGAGTCGACAGAGTCGGTTACGTGTAGGACTCGAGGACGACCGCCTTCTGTCTTGCCTCCCATCGCCTTCTCTCCCTCCTCCTCTTCCTCCTCTTCGGCTCCTAGTCGTAGTAGTAGAAGTAGTACCAGTAGGATCAGTTGTAGTACTGGTAGTGGTAGTAGCAGTAGTAGTAGTAGTAGTAGTAGTAGTAGTAGTAGTAGTAGTAGTAGTAGTAGTAGTAGTAGTAGTAGTAGTAGTAGTAGTAGTAGTAGTAGTAGTAGTAGTAGTAGTAGTTAGTAGTAGTAGTAGTAGTAGTAGTAGTAGTAGTAGTAGTAGTAGTAGTAGTAGTAGTAGTAGTAGTAGTAGTAGTAGTAGTAGTAGTAGTAGTAGTAGTAGTAGTAGTAGTAGTAGTAGTAGTAGTAGTAGTAGTAGTAGTAGTAGTAGTAGTAGTAGTAGTAGTAGTAGTAGTAGTAGTAGTAGTAGTAGTAGTAGTAGTAGTAGTAGTAGTAGTAGTAGTAGTAGTAGTAGTAGTAGTAGTAGTAGTAGTAGTAGTAGTAGTAGTAGTAGTAGTAGTAGTAGTAGTAGTAGTAGTAGTAGTAGTAGTAGTCGTAGTAGTAGTAGTAGTAGTAGTAGTAGTAGTAGTAGTAGTAGTAGTAGTAGTAGTAGTAGTAGTAGTGGTATTTCCAGTATCAGCGGTAGTAGCAAACGTAGTCGTCAACGTCGTCGTCGCACTAGTTGCCTCAGTAACAGAGGCAGTCACTAGAGCAGTGGTCTGTATGGAAGTTGTGGTAGTAGTACTAAGTAGTTGTAGTGGTAGTAGTAGTAATAGTAGTAGTAGTAGTAGTAGTAGTAGTAGTAGTAGTAGTAGTAGTAGTAGTAGTAGTAGTAGTAGTAGTAGTAGTAGTAGTAGTAGTCGTAGTAGTTCTAGTAGTAGTAGTAGTAGTAGTAGTAGTAGTAGTAGTAGTAGTAGTAGTAGTAGTAGTAGTAGTAGTAGTAGTAGTTGTAGTAGTAGTAGTAGCAGCAGTAGTAGTAGTAGTAGTAGTAGTAGTAGTAGTAGTAGTAGTAGTAGTAGTAGTAGTAGTAGTAGTAGTAGTAGTAGTAGTAGTAGTAGTAGTAGTAGTAGTAGTAGTAGTAGTAGTAGTAGTAGTAGTAGTAGTAGTAGTAGTAGTAGTAGTAGTAGTAGTAGTAGTAGTAGTAGTACAAGTAGTAGTAATCGTAGGGGAAAAAGTAGTAGCATATGTCTTTTGGAAGCTGCTCGGAGGCCTCTTGGGGCGTCTTCGGCGCTTCTTGGGGCCTCTTGGGGACCTCTTGGGGGTATCTTTGGGGCCTCATGGGGACCTCTTGTGGGCCATCTGGGGGCCTCTTGGGGCCATATGGTGGACCTCTGGGGGCCCTCTTGGGGGGCTTGTATGAGCGCTGCCCCTCCTCCTGGTGTGACTCGTTCGGGCTCCTCGTGGTGTGAGTCGTTAGAGGCCCGCGTCGTGGTGTGAGTCGTTCGGGCTCCTCGTGGTGTGAGTCGGTCGGGCGCCTCGT
>CAUYUJ010001556.1:20000-32500 GCA_963575745.1 Prorocentrum cordatum | reverse complement strand
ATCAACTAATTGTAACGCGCTGACAGTCCTGACTCGTTCCGACACGCCATTTCTGTTAAATACAAGTCTTGCGACTGTTCGAAGCGAGCGTGCGCGGCGCTACAGCGAGAGCCTCTTGTCGAAAAGGAGCCGCCTTCAACCGTGAAGCTGTCGCATTTTAAAACGAGAGCGCGCGGCGCTGAGGTGAGAGCCACAGTTTGAAAACTACGCCCCCCAACTCCGCCGTTAAATTCTTCTTCCAATTTTTCACAACGGAAGTGTGCGGCGCCAAGTCGAGAGCCACACTTTCAAAAACGGCCCGCCTTCAGTTCGTGACGCTCTTGCAGATGTTGAAAACGAATGTACGCTGCGCAAAGGCGAGAACCACGTTTTGAAGACGACACGCTTTAAACATGACTGTGCGCGGCGCTAAGGCAAGAACCACATTCTGGAAGCGACCCGCCCTCCATCCGTGTAGCTGGTTCTACTTTTTAGCTTTTCAGGCTCATAAATGGTCCGGCTGTCCAGGCGAAACGCGTGACCCGCCTTTCCGATTGGTCTCGGGGTGCGACATGGAGGAGTGACTCATAAGGGGAAGGAATGGAGGAGGAGGAGGAGGATGAGGATGAGGAGGAGGAGGATGATGATGATGAGGAGGAGGAGGACCAGTGTAAACTCAAGTCTCTTCAACGATGGGGGGGTAAGCCCTCCCTTCGAGCTCCTTCTTCAGTGGCCCTTACAATGATTAACTTCCGCTGAAGGAAGCGCCACGTTGGGAGACAACCTGTTGAAGATCCTGAAGCGTGCCAACACACCATTCTCCCATTCTGGGAACTACAACGCCACGACTCAACCAGACTGTTGTGTCTTATTGTCTTGACGACCCTCAATCGTGCCAGAACACCATTCCTAGGACTTCAGCACCGCGGTTCAGCGTAACTTTTGCGCTCTGTCAATCTTGAACTGCGTCAGAAAGATTTCTGGTACATTAACCAGGCGAACCAATCAAACTCTTTCAACTGTTTGAAACGAGTGTGCGCGGCGCGGAGGCGAGAACCACATCTTGGAAAGGAGCCGCCCTCAGTCTGTGAAATTCGTGGAGTTCTTATTGAACGAATGTGCGCGGCGCCACGGCGAAAACCACATTCTGAAAACCACCTGGCCCCATCTGCGTCTGGCAAATTTTTAAGACGAGTATGCGCGGCGCTTAGGGGAGAACCACATTTTGAAATCCACCCGCCCTCCATCCGTGAAGCTGTTGCGAATTCAAAGTTTCAGGATCAAAATGGTGAGGAAGTCTCAAACGAAACGCCTTGCCCGCCCTGTCGACCGACTTCGGGGCGCGACAGAGAGGAGTTATTTAGAAGTAACATGAGTGAATGGAGGAGGAGGAGGATGAGGAGGAAGAGGAGGAGTAGGAGAAGGAGGAGGAGGAGAAGGGAACATGGAGGAGGGAGGAGGGAGTAGGGAGAGAACGATAAGTTGGAAGAGGAGGAGCTGGAGAAGGAGGAGGAGGAATAGGGAAAGAACGAGGGAGCGGACAGCAGAGAGGAGGAGGAGCAGGGGGAGGAGGACACGTAGGAAGAGGAGAGGGACGAGGACGCGGTGGAGGATGATATGGCGGAGAGGGATCCGTTATCCGCCTTCCTCCTCAGTGTGTGTGTGTGTGTGTGTGCGTTTGCGTGTGCGTGTGTTGTGTTGTGTTGTGTTGTGTTGTGCTGTGCTGTGGTGTGTTGTGTTGTGTTGTGTTGTGTTGTGTTGTGTTGTGTTGTGTTGTGTTGTGCTGTGCTGTGTTGTGTTGTGTTGTGTTGTGTTGTGTTGTGTGTGTGTGTTCGTGCGAGCTTGTATGTACGTGTTTGTCTTTCTTTCTTCTGGTCTTCCTGTCTGTGTGTCTGTGTGTCTGCTAGTTCTGAGGTTGGGGGTGAGATCGAAGTGGAACGGAGAGCCCCCCACTGGAAAATCGGGTTCGGTTTCGGTTTCGGGTTCGTGTCGTACGTGCGGGCGAGGCGAGTCTGCGTTGGCGGGCGAGAAGAATGACCCCGCTGTGGCTAGACCGGGTAAAGACAAAAGAGTGCCCCTCTGGTGGGCGGCGTGGCCGGGGGGTGTCCCGCCGTGGTGTCCCGCCGTGGTGTCCCGTCGATGTCCCGTCGGTGTCCGCCGGCGGTGGCCTGGGGTGTCCCGCCGTGGTGTTTCGTCGGTGTCCTGTCGCTGTCCCGTTGGTGTCCCGTCGGTGTCCCGTCGGTGTCCCGTCGGTGTCCTGTCGGTCTCCCGTCGGTGCCCCGTCGGTGTTCCGTCGGTGTCCTGTCGGTGTCCCGTCGTCAGCATCGCTAGTGTGTTACAAATGCCATCATGCATTGTCGTCAACATCGTCGTCGTGCATCGTCGCCAACTCGTGAGCGCATCACCAGCGTCACCACCATCACAATTATCGCAGTTGTCCTCAGTTGGTACTTTCCCCCCCAACCTCGCTGTCTCCCGAGATGTAAGCGTATAGTTAAGTATGAAGTAAATTATATGCAGTCCTTGTTCTGCCTGTCGCCTCGTCCATGCTCGCGTCCTCAGTTGGTTCCCCCAAACCTCGTTATTACCCGAAGGAGGACCGTATAGGTATTCGAGTAGTTAGTAAGTTAGTTAGCAGTCCTTGTTCTGCCTGTCGCCTCGTCCATGCTTGCCCTGCCGTTGCGTGCCGCTGCGTGCCGCTGCTTGCCGCTATGTCCCACAGCTGCCGCCGCCAATGCCGACGCCGACCCGATCGCAGGCGGGACCGGCGTGTCATTTTTCGCGGGCGACCACGGCAGCGTTGCGCGAGGTGGCAGCTTGCGTTTCCAATTGTTCCTTTCCTCTTTAGTCATCCACGCAAACATATCTTCCTCCCCCGCCTCCTCCTTCCTCAGGCTCCTCCTCCGTCTGCCTCCCCGTCTCCTCCTCCTGCGCCGCCTTCCTGTCCTATTTTGCCCTATGTGTTGTCCTCCTCTTTTTCGCCCCCTTTTTTCCTCCTCCTCCCGCCTCCCACCCTCCGCCCCCCTCCTCCCTCCTCCCTCTTCCCTCTTCCCTCCTCCCTCCTCCCGCCTCCTGCCTCCTGCCTCCTGCCTCCTGCCTCCTGCCTCCTGCTCCTCCTTCCTCCTGGCTCCTGCCTCCCGCCTCTGCCTCCTCCCTCCTCCCGTCCTGCCGCTCCCCGCGCGCGCGCGCGCTCCGCGCGCGTCCCGCGCGCTTGCCCCAACGGCACCCGCGGCGCTGGGGCCCGAGCCCACGCCCGAGCGGCCCGTCTCCCGAGAGGGGGCCCTGCCTCCGAGGGCGTCGGGGGGGCCGCTGGGACGATTTTTCGTTTTTTTTTTTTTTTTGTTTTGTTGTTCTCTTGATTTTTCCTCCCAAATCCGCATGTAGGGGGACATGCCCGATCCAACCCTCTCCCCCCCCTATAACGTAACGCCCCCCCCCCCCCTTCCCCCCCAGTGCGTCCCCGTCACTGCTGCAGTGCGTCCGGCACCACGGTCTGTCACCGGTGGAGGGCGGGGGCATTACCTTACGCCCCCTCCCTGCCCCCTGCCCCCCCGATCTCCCTCCCCCACAAGTCCCGGTCTCGCTGCGAATTAGACATATATTCTCCAAACCCAGACACGCGACGTCGTGACTTTTTCAGTACAGGGCCCCTGGAAGCCCCGGCCCCTTCCCCAGGAGCGGCTCTTCATCCTGAGTCCTTTCTTGACGGTCCCGAGGCCCAGCGAGGGCCCCCAGGGGCCGAAAACGGCATTGTGGCGAGAGCGCGATTCCGGAAGAAAAGTGTGAGGAAGCCTCAGGCGAAGGGGCTGCCGGACCAGGTGGTCTCTCGGGCTCTCCGTCCTCCCTGTGGGGCTCTTCCGTGTGGTCACCCTTTAGTGCTAAGTCGGTCATGTCCCTCTACAGGAGGAATCTGCTGGACCTTTTTTCCGCCACCACCACCATAAGTTGCAGGGGGGAAGGAGGTGGAGTATGAGGAGGAGGAACAAGAGGAGGAGGGGGAGGAGGACCCCCTCCCCCTCCTACTTGTGGTGGTGGCGGTGGAAAACAGGCCCACCGGAATATCCAAAAATAGTTTAAAAATAGTCGGGGGACGATTTTTCAAGCCTTTTCGGGATATTTTGGATTTTTTGACTATTCTGCATGTTCCTTCCGCAATCCGCTTGTAGGAGGACATGCCCGACCTGACATTGGTAGGACCCTTTTATTAGCGAAACTTTATATTGGGGAATTAAAGCGCCGGATCCCCGACGGAATGACTTCTTCAGCGCGGGCGCTTATCTTCGATTTTGGACTCTTGGGCCTGTTGTCAGGCCCCAGGGTCATCAAACTTTGATCCGGGACGAAAACTAACAGCAAACTAACCGCAGGGAAGGGGTTGTGACCCGTGAGGCCGCGGATTGAAAAGCCGTATCGCCGGAAGACGGGAGCCGGTTCACCGGCGTCGGCTGGGACCCAGGGCCGTCAGGAGACGATTCGGAACAAAAAGCCGTTCACCGGGAAGGGCTGCAGACCTTTGGGGGGCCACGTTGTAAACAAATCAGGACGTCGGATGTCTCGGCATGACTGGTGTGTGGGCATCCTCGGTAACAAATCATGGGAGCCTGTGTACCTTCTTAACTCTGTCTTTCGCATCGACTAGCGTCAAATAGCGTCTGGTAGTCGATGGAATATCGCCGATTCAGCGTGGATTCAGCGTCGATTAGCGTCGAATTAGCGTCACTTCAGCGTCGATTAGCGTCGATTTGTCTAATCAGCGTCGATTAGCGTCGACTTGCGTCGATTCGGAAGACTCAACAAGGTCCAGGAGCGGCCTGACCGATCCCTAGCAAAAGTTCCCCTTCTGTGACGTCCCCCTCGCCTCGCTCCAAGACGTATGTGTGCGGCCGGAGGGTAGCTTGACAGGCGAGGGTGACGTCACGAACGGGATGGCTTGCTAGGGGTCGGTTAGGCCGCGCCCGAAAGGTGGTACGGGAGGCTCCCACGAATTGCTATCGAAGGCCTCCTCCTCCTCCTCCTCCTCCTCCTCCTCGCCTCCTCCTCCTCCTCCTCCTCCTCCTCCTCCTCCTCCTCCTCCAGGCCCTCCTCCATTCCCTCTTCCATGGAGGAAGCTCCAGAAAGTTCTGGGGGCTCTAGGACCAGTCTTGTGGGCCTCTTGGGGCCCTCTTGGATCGTCTTGGTCTGTCTTGGTGGCTTCTTTGGCCGTCCTCCTTCTCCTCCTTCTCCTCCTCCTCCTCCTCCTCCTCCTCCTCGAAGGCATCCTGTGGCGAGGCGATGTGAGAGCATCTCTGCACCCTTCACTTGGGCCCATGTGGCTGCGGCAGAGCAGCCCAGGCTCTTTGGCAGCTGGGCCGATCAAGAAGGGAGGAGGAGGAGGAGGAGGAGGTGGAGGAGGAGGGGGAGGAGGAGGAGGAGGAGGAGGGAAGAAGGAGAAGGAGGAGGAGGAGGAAAGGAGGAGGAGGAGAAGGAGGAAAGGAGGAGGAGGACGAGGATGAGGATGAGGATGATGATGCTGATGATGATGCTGATGATGATGATGATGATGATGATGATGATGATGATGCTGATGATGATGGTGCTGATGATAGTGCCGATGATGCTGCTGATGATGATGAGGATGATGAGGAGGAGGAGGAGGACGAGGAGGAAAGGAGGAGGAGGATGAGGATGCTGCTGCTGATGATAATATGATGGGGTGGAGAAGGAGGAGGAGGAGGAAATGAGGAGGATGAGGACGAGGATGATGATGCTGGAGGTGGAGGAGGAGAAGGAGGAGGAAGAGGAAAGGAGTATGAGGATGAGGAGGAGGATACGGAGGAGGAAAGGAGGAGGAGGAGGAGGAGGAGGAGGAGGAGGAGGAGGATAACGAGGAGGGAGATGGGCAAAGGGGGGAAGGGCAAGCAGGGTGCGCTCGCGCCATACCTGGCATGCTGCTCCTCCCACCCGTCCCTTCCCTTCGGGCTGTTTTTTCCCTCTGTCCACGCACGCGTGTCACAGCGGACCCTGGACTCCAGAAAACGTCCCCACCGTGTGATGTGCAATAGGACAGAGGAGCTGTGCACATAGGAGGATGAGGGTGATGCTGATGATGATGATGATGACGATGATGATGATGATGATGATGATGATGATGATGATGATGATGATGATGATGATGATGATGATGATGATGCTGAGGATGCTGATGATGCTGATGATGAGGATGTGGATGCTGATGATGTTTATGATGCTGATGATGCTGATGCTGGTGTTGATGCTGACGGTGATGATGATGATGCTCATGAGCATGATGACGCTAAAAATGGTGATACCTATGATCATGATGATGATGATGCTGATGATGATGATGATGATGATGATGATGATGATGATGATGATGATGATGATGATGATGATGATGATGCTGATGGTGATGATGGAGGTGAGGATGAGGATGATGATGATGATGATGATGATGCATGATGATGATGATGATGATGATGATGATGATGATGATGATGATGATGATGATGATGCTGATGATGATGATGCTGCTGAGGTGATGATGCTGATTACGATGATGCTGCTGCTGATGATGATGATGCTGATGATGCTGCTGATGATGACGATGCTGATTCTGATGATGATGATGAGGAGGAGGAGGAGGAGGAGGAGGAGGAGGAGGAGGAGGAGGAGGGAGGAGGAGGTGGAGGACAATGAGGACAGGAGAAAGGGAGAGGAGGGGAGAGGAGGAGGAGGAGGAGGAGGAGGAGGAGGAGGAGGAGAGGATGGGAAGGAGGAGGAGGAGGAGGAGCAGGAGGAGGAGGAGGAGGAGAAACGACGAGGGAAGTGCAAACCGGGTGCGCTCGCGCCATGTCGGGCATGCTGCCCTTCGGGCTGTTTTTTCTCCCTTTCCACGCACGCGTGTCACAGCGGACCCTGGACTCCAGAAAACGTCCCCACCGTTTTGTGTGGAATAGGATAGAGGAGCGGTGCACATAGGAGGATGAGGGTGATGATGATGATGATGATGCGGAGGAGGAGGAGGAGGAGGAGGAGGAGGAGGAGGAGGAGGGGAGGGGAGGAAGAGGGAGGAGGAGGTGGGGTGAGAAGGAAGAGGAGGAAGAGGAGGATGAGGATGGAGTAGGGGGGAGGAGGAGGAGGAGGAGGAGGCGGAGAGGAGGAGGCGGAGGAGGAGGAGGAGGAGGGAAAAGGAGGAGGAGGAAAGGGAGGGTAGGTGTGGAGGGAAGGAGGAGGAGGAGGAGGAGGAGGAGGAGGAGGATGAGGAGGAGGAGGAGGAGGAGGAGGAGGAGGAGGAGGATGAGAAACGAGGAGGGAGATGGGCAAGGGGGGAAGGGCAAGCTGGGTGCGCTCGCGCCATATCTGGCATGCTGCTCCTCCCACCCGTCCCTTCCCTTGGGGCTGTTTTTTCTCCCTGTCCCCGCACGCGTGTCACAGCGGACCCTGGACTCCAGAAAACGTCCCCACCATGTTATGTCCAGTCGAGAAGGAGCTGTGCACATAGGAGGATGAGGGTGATGATGCTGATGATGATGATGATGATGATGATGATGATGATGATGATGATGATGATGATGATGATGATGGTGTGAGATGATGGTGGTGATGATGAGGAGGAGGTGGAGGAGGAGAGGAGGAGGTGGCGGATGAGCGGGAGGATGAACATGAGGAAAAGGAGAAAGGAGGAGGAGGATGAGGATGATGATGACTATGATGATTGTAGTGGCCTCCGGCCAGTGCCGCCGGTCCGGGGCGCTCCTGATGCTATTGTTGTTGAAATGGACGATGACGACGACAACGAACGACCAACGGTCGACGAGCGGGATAATTACGACGACGACCGACGAAGGAGTTAATGACGACGAACGACGACCGACGACGACGACGACGACGACGACGACGACGACGACGACGACGACGACGACGACGACGACGACGACGACGACGACGACGACGACGACGACGACGACGACGACGACGACGACGACGACGACGACGACGACTGACGGCGAACGGCTGCCGACGGCCGACGACCGACGACTGGTGACGGCGACGGGTGGAAGGTTCTTCGTTCATCGCTTTCGCTTCCGAGCAATACCAAGTCAGGCCGTGCACCTCTGGCCTGGCAGCACGCGAGTGAGCGCCTCTTGGGGCCTCTTGGTTCTTGGGGCTTCGCCTCTTGGGGACCTCTTGGGGGCCTCTGGGGGCCCCTTGGGGGCGCCTCGGGGGCATCTTGGGGGCTCTTGGGGTCTTCTTGGGGTGGAGGACTAGAAGGGTCCCTTCGGGTTCACCCTCTTGAGGCCATCTTGGGGGCCTCTCGGGGTCGTCTTGGGGTGCCTCCAGGGCTATATTGGGGCCCTCTTGGACCCTCTTGGCTCCTCTTGGGGGCCTCTTGGGCTGTCTTGGGGCGATCTTGGGGGCCTCTTGGACCGTCTTCGGCGCTTCTAAGACGGGAAAGGCGATAATGTTAAAATGCTTCAAAACCTATTAACAACTTTATTATTGTACCCTCTTGGGGCCCTCTTAGGGGTCCTCTTGGGATCTCCTTGAGGCGTCTTGGAGGCCTCTTGGGCCGTCTTCAGGCCATCTTGGGCGTCCAGGAGCGCTCTTGGGCCGTTTCGGGCGCCTCCTGGACCGTCTTGGTGGCCTCCTGGGCCCCTTTTGGCCCGTCTTGGGGCGGTTTGGGATTCCGGAGGGGGGGGGAAAGAAAGCGTGGACCCGATGACCCCCCCCTCCCCCCTCCCCCCCCTGCCCCGGCAGAGCCCCCCGGCCCCCCCCCAGCAGAGCTGAAGCTCAGGTTGTAGCTTTCTTAAACTCACACGCCGGATCGGCGGATTATGATGATGCTGACGATGATGATGCTGATGATGATGGTGATGATGGTGATGATGGTGATGATGGTGATGGTGAGGAGGAGGAGGAGGAGGAGGAGGAGCAGGAGGAGGAGGATGAGGAGGAGGAGGAGGGGTAGTTGGAGGAAAGGAGGAGGAGAAGGAGGAGGAGGAGGAGGAAGAGGAGGAGGAGGAGGAGGAGGAGGAAAGGAGGAGAAACGAGGAGTGAGACAGGCAAGGGGGGAAGGGCAAGCTGGGTGCGCTCGCGCCATGTCTGGCATGCTGCCCCTCTCACCCGTCCCTTTCCTTCGGGCTGTTTTTTCTCCCTGTCCCCGTACGCGTGTCACAGCGGACCCTGGACTCCAGAAAACGTCCCGACCGTATTATGTGCAATCGGGAAGAGAAGCTGTGTACATAGGAGGATGAGGGTGATGCTGATGATGCTGCTGATGATGGTGATGATGCTGCTGATGATGATGTTGATGATGAGTGTGATGGTGATGGTGATGGTGATGGTGATGCTGATGATGCTGCTGCTGCTGCTGATGATGATGATGGTGGTGGTGGTGGTGGTGATGATGATGATGATGATGATGATGGTATGGTGATTGTGCTGATGCTGGTGCTACAGGTTCTGATGATGATGATGGTGGTGGTGGTGATGATGCTGCTGATGATGATGAGGAGGAGGAGGTGGCGGATGAGCGGCAGCATGAGCAGGACGAAAAGGAGGAGGAGGAGGAGGAGGACAGAGGAGGATGAGAACGAACACCAGCAGCATGACCTGGAGCGGAAGGATCGGAATGAACAGGAGGACCAGGAGAAGGTGGAGGAGGGGAAAGGAGGAGGACGACAACGATGAAGAAAGACTCGGATCCAGCAAAGCGGCCCGCGCTAAGGCGAGAGCGCCATTCTGAACGACGGGAGCAAATCCGCGATCCTTCAATAAGGCCCACGCTGCAGCGGAAGCACCATGGATTGAGAACGTTCGGATCGGAAAACGCACACATACGGAAAATCAGCTCGGCACCATCGAGTGTGACTACGCGGAGGGATCGCGCTACTCCCCGACAATCTTCGGGGGAGAGGGGAGGGGAGGCTTCATATGGAGTAATGGTGGAAGATCGGTAACCGTGTACACCCATCCCAATTTCGTAACATGTTTATTAAGCATCAGCGTTCATGGACTACACATTTCGCCAAGAAAATCTAGAATCCCGACTGGGCCCTGGTCGTTTTCTTGGGGCTGCCTTCTTTTTCCGTGGAGTGTTCGTATGTGTGGACCTGGGCTGCTGGTTGAGAACACGCTCCGGGTGAAGTCCGTTCTCTCAGCCTGCAGAGTTTCCCTAGCTCCGAGCAGGGGTGCATGTCTGGGAAGGGGGGGCAGCCGATGGGGGGCGAGCGGAGAGGGGGAGGCAGAAGCCGCTCCGTCTGCCGACTCGAGTTTCGGCTCGATGCCCGACTTCGACTTCCGCCTCCGTCTTCGTCGTTCTCCCTGTGTGGGCCGCGGCTCGGGCCGGCGCCTCGTCGATTTCGATGCCTTCCGACCTGCCTGCCGATGTCTGCCGATTCGACGTTTTGCGGTGGCCCGTTCGACTTTCCGACGCGATCTGGGTCTCTCCTGTAGAGGTGGAGGTGAGGGGGAGAGGGATGAGTGTGGTCGGAGTGGACGGGAGGGAGAACAGCCGCTTTTGCGCTCTCTGGTTCGAGTGCAGTTCCTGCGCGTGTCGGTCCGCCATGGGAGCTGGCTCCAGCGTTGCGGCCAAGCATGAGAAAGCAGCCAACCCAGAGGTTGTGGGCGCGAATGCTGATGGTGATGGGACCAGTGCCGCTGCGGCTAAGGACACGGGCTCAGAGAGCAAGGCTCTGAGTGCACACCTGGAAAAGCTGCTGAAGTTCAGAGACACTTGGCAGGCAGGCCGACACACATTCTACAGCTGGCATTCTCAGACAGTTGAAGACGCTCTAGAGCCCGAGCTCGAGATCGTGGACTCCCACCACCATCTATGGGATATGCGCGAACTGCAGGGGTACAACCTGTTCGGCCTATTCAAGCAGCAATACTACATGACAGACGAGTTGGTGGAAGAGATCCTCGGTTCAGGGCACAATGTGACACACACAGTTTACATCGAGGCTCATTCATTTCACAGCGTGAATGTCGACGCCGTCATGAAACCGCTGGGGGAAGTTCGAATGGCACAAGGCGTTGCTGCGCAGTTCGCCTCGGGAAAATACGGGTCAACACGCGCAGTAGGTGGCATTGTAGGCACCGCAGATCTTTTGAAGCACGGGGTGGGTGTGGAGCCCTTACTGGCAGCGTGCAAATCAACTTGTTCCAATTACCGTGGAATCAGGGTGTCTGGCCATTTTGATGGAAAAGTGACTGACGGCTTCCGAGTCGGTGAACCTGGAATTTACGGTCAGCCCAAGTTTCGGGAAGGGTTCGCGCTGCTTGAGAAGTTCGATCTGGTGTTTGATGCATTTGTGTTTGCGTCACAGCTGCAGGAGCTGCACGCCCTTGCGACAGCATTTCCAGGCATTACCATTGTAATGGACCACATGGGTGCCCCACCAGCGGCGCTGGGCAATTATGAAAAGGCAACCGGGTACAATGACAAGCAGGAAGATATTCTAGCTCAGTGGAAGCGTGACATGACGCGAATTGCAAAGGAGTGTCCCAATGTAAACGTGAAGGTCGGTGGATTCATTCCTCAGTTGGGTCACGGTTTTGATGGGCGCGCGAAACCACCATCTTCGGAAGAAGTTGCTGCCGTAATCGGCGACATGTGTTTGTGTACCATTCGCGCTTTTGGATGTGGCCGTTGCATGCTCGAAAGCAATTTTCCGGTGGACAAATGCGGTGTGTCCTATACTGTGTTATGGAATGCATTCAAACGCATCACGAAAGTTGCGGGTTTTTCTGATGATGAACGAAAGCTGCTGTTCAGCGGAACCGCAAAGCGTGTGTACCGTTTGTAGTTCATTCTGTGCGCTGCTTCCGTTCGGACGTCACTCAAGGAACGTATATGGTGTATTCGTGATGCATGGCCTGCCTCCGTGTAGAGAGACTCTTTGGGCATATGGGAGGAGACGTGACGTACAACCTAGATTTTGCTACGGAGGAGGACGACAAGGAGCAGAGGAAGGAGTAGGGGTCCCAGCGGATTCATATGATTAGGGGAGGTATGGCGCAGATTTCGGCGGCACGCCCGGGTGCCCGGGTGCCCAGGTGCCCCGGTGCTCAGTAGCCCTATAGCCTTATGGCTCTATAGCCCTAGAGCCTTCTAGCCTTATAGCCCTGTAGCCCTGTAGCCCTATAGCCCCATAGCCCTATAGCCCTATAGCCCTAATAGCCCTATAGCCCTATAGCCCTATAGGCCTATAGCCCTATAGCCTTACAGCCCCATAGCCATATAGCCCTATAGCCTTATAGCCCTATAGCCCTATAGCCCCATAGCCCTTTAGCCCTACAGCCCTATAGCCCTATAGCCCTACAGCCCTATAGCCCTATAGCCCTATAGCCCCAGAGCCTTATAGCCTTATAGCCCTATAGACCTATAGCCCTATCGCCCTATAGCCCTAATGATTTTATACAGTGTTTTTTTTCTCCGGTATCATGGTGTATTAGTGATGCATGGCCTGCCTCCGTGTAGACAGACTGATTTTGGCATATGTGAAGGGAAGTGCCAT
>CAUYUJ010001556.1:0-15000 GCA_963575745.1 Prorocentrum cordatum | reverse complement strand
CAGGGAAAGTCTTCCTGCTCAAACTGGGCCCCTGGCCCCCCGGATTACAACAACCACGGCTCCCGCCTGAGACTTCCTCCAAATTCACTCAGGACCCCCCGCTCCTGAGACTTCCTCACAATTTACTCAGGATCGGTGCTCCCGCCTGTGACTTCCTCGCAATTTAGTCAGGACCCCCGCTCCCATTTGAGACTTCCTCACAATTTACTCAGGAACGGCGCTCCCGCTTGAGACTTCCTTGCAATTGAGTGAAGGCTTCTTCGCAATTCAATCAAGACCCCCTCCCGCCAGAGAGCCCTTCACATTTTATTCAGGAATTGCGCTTTGGCCGGTGACTTCCATGCAACTTATTAGAAAGCATCGCGCTTTCGAAACTCAGGAAACACGCTGCGCTAAGGACGCCGTTGCAATTTACTTAGTAATCGCGCTCTCGCTATACTCAGGCATCCCGCTTGAATGTCCCACCCGCCCGACCCGCCCGTCAGGCGATTGCCCGCCCGTCGTGGGCTCCTGCCCGAGACTTGCTTCAGGAACGGCGCTTTCGCCTATGACTTCCTCGACTCTTACCTTCCTGCTCCTCCTCCCTCTCCTTCCTGCCTCCTCCCTCCTCTCCTCCCTTCCCCCCCTCCTCTCCGAGGAGCAGCTGGCCAGGATCGCGGCCAACAGGGCTATCGCGAGAGAACGTCGGTTGCAACGTATTGCCCCATGGAGTGGTAGTATTGAATTCAAGTTTTGAGTTTTAGATGTCGAGATTGCCTGAGAACAGCTGTAACGCTTAAGCCAACGAGCCAACGTGCACCACCACCTCTCCTCCCTTCTCTCTCCCTCCTCTCTTCCCTCATCCTTAGGCCTCTCAGCCCTCTCCCCTCTCCCTCCTCTCCCTCCTCTCTTCTCCCTCCCCTCTCCTGCCTCCTCCCTCCTTCTTTCTGTCTCTCTCTCTCTCTCTTTCTCTCCCCTCTCTCTCTCTCTTTCTCTACCCCTCTCATCTGTCTTTCTCTCCCTTTCTGTCTCTGCCTCTAATCAACCGCCCCCTCTTCGCTGCTTCTCTGCTGGCGTTTTCCCTTTTCTTTCGTCCCTCGCCCCCCTTCCTCCCGCGCTCCCTCGTTCTCCCCCTCCTCTTTTTGCAGGGCCCACGCCAATTCCAATGGCGGGCGCATGTGCGCCCGCGAAGGATTGTCCGCCCGTTCAGGTTTGCCCCCCCGTCTGAGCCCGCCGCTCCCCGCAAAGAGAAATAATCCCCCCAAAGGGGGTGTGATCGAAAACAGGCAGGGCGGATATCGAGGGTGTGGGGAACTCGTTTTGAATGACGCACGGGCAAGTAAGAACGAACAGTATTTTAATGATTGTTGTTGTTGTTGTTGTTGTTGTTGTTGAATATTATTAATTCTAAAGAATAATTATTGTTGGGACCCCTGGTGCACGGCCCCCCTGCGCCGCCTAGGCCGCAGCTACATTTTCATCATTTTCGTGAGGAAGCCTCAGGTAATTCGATGTGATCAAGATCCGGTTGTTTTGTTCCCCCCCGCTTTCCCTTGCAAAAAACACTATAAAATGACATTTCTTGTTCTAATATAATCAAATTTCAAGAATCCCTTGCAAAAAATAAGGTAAAGTGGACATTCGCGCGCGCAAGACGAAATCCTTCCAAAAGCTTAGTGTTCGGAGCGATTTTAACATAAAAACATCAAAAAACCAATGGTTTTTCAACAAAAAAATGTCAAAATCTCATCCCGCGCGCTCTTGCGGATTCGTAGGAAACCCAACACTTTTTAAACATTTCTGTCAAACGGGCTTTTGCGAGCAACTTTTTCGAACTTCTGCGACAACGGTTGCGCACCTGCCAGGGCCATCATCCCTGTCAAATAATACCATGCGGGACAGATTCGTTTTTTCTTCGCGCGCGCACGCCGAAATCTCCAAAAACCATTGGGTTCTTAAGAATTTTACCACCGCGCATCATAAAATCACACGAATCGCACCGTAGGTCCTCGAAAAACAGCTGCACGACTTAACAAGGCTTAACAACTTCTGTGGGTTAACAAGGCTTAACAACTTCTGTGGGTGTACGAACGTAGGCTTAACAACTTCTGTGGGTGTGTACTCCACGCCAGTGTAGTAGCCACGGTCGTCCGCAGGCCACGAAGTGAAGTGTCCGAACGTCATAGGGCGGGAAGCTGGGTGTGGGTGGTGGCGAAGAGTCGTGTGGATATTTGGTAGAGCTTGCACTGCCCCCCCACAAAGTGGGGGTATTGGCTGGCGTCGCATGAAAACCCTGGCACTGGTGAGAACACTGAGCGTTCGGGTAAAGTGATTGTTGTTGTTGTTATTGTTGTTGTTATTATTGTTGTTGTTGTTGTTGTTGTTGTTGTAATTGTTGTTGTTGTTGTTCTTGTTGTTGTTGTTCTCCAGATAGTGTTGCCCTATAGGAGTTCTAGCTGAAACCCTACTAATTGGTCCGTTGCACCCCCTAATTCCTATGCTCCCTCTAGTTCCTATGCCCCCCCTTTTGCCCATGGCACCCCTCTTATTTCCAATGGCCCCCCCCAGATATTTCCAATGGCGAGTCCTATGGATTCCTGTGCATTCCTCTGATTCTCTTGCCCTTGCTTGCTCTTGCGTGCTCTTGCTTGCTTGCTCCTGCGTGCTTCCTATCGCTTGCTTGCTCTTGCTTGCCCGTGCTTGCTTGCTTGCGCTTGATCGCTTGCTCTTGCTTGCTTGTTATTGCTCGTTTGCGCTTGTTTGTTTGCGCTTGCTCGATTTTGCTCCTCCCGTCCTCCTCCCGTCCTGCTCCCGTCCTCCGTTCGTCCTCCTCCCATCCTCCTCTCGTCCTCCTCCGGCCCTCTTATCTTTTTGGAGTCAACGCTGGCTGATATTGTTATTTTCATTTCAAAAACAATTGTTGATCCCCCCTGCGCGGTAACCATTGTGTTTTTGAGTTGTAGTGCTTCTCCTGGGGCTCGCACGTTGTATTTACAAGAGCAATTGTGGTGTCACCAAACTGTGCGCCTGGCCCTTGGTTTACAACAATAACGGCTCCCGCCTGTTATTTTTTCACAATGTATTAGACAATCGCGCTCTCGCGCGGGACTCCCGAACAACTTCTACCAGACTCGCGCTGTCGCGTGGGACTTCCTCGCAATTTATTCAGACGCCGCGCCCCGACACTCAGGAATCACGCTCTTGCTGTGGATTCCCTCACGATTTACTTAGAAATCGCGCTATCGCTCGAGAACTCCTCGCGATTCATGCAGGATGCACCTTTCAGCAACCCGCCTGTTCGACCTGGCCGCCTGGGCCCGCCTTCCCGACCCGCCTGTTAGGGCCTATCCGCCCGATCTGCCCGTCTGGTTCTGCCACGGATTTTCTGCTCGTAGCTCTTCTCCTGCTACTATCTCTCGTGCCCAATCCTCCTCCCTCCCCTTTGTCCCTTCCTTCCATCCGTCCTCTCGTCCCCTGCCTTGGGGGCTGCACGAAATACAACTAGCAGGTAAGAAACATATATACCCCCAAGTGGGATACGATCGAAGACGAAAAGGGTGGGTACTGAGGGTTGGGGGTCTACGCGTTGAATGGCACGACGGCAGATAAGAGCGAACATACTTAATCTGATAGTTGTTGTGGTCGTTGTTGTTGCTGCTATCCTTGTTGTTGTTGTCGTTGTTGTTGTTGTTGTTGTTGTTGTTGTTGATGTTGTTGTAGTTATTCGTATTATTCTCCATGTTGTTCTTGTTGGTGTTGTCGTTGTCGCCGTCGTCGTTAGTGTTGTTGTTGCTGTTGTTGTTGCTATTGTTGTTGCTGTTGTTTTTGTTGCTGCTGTTGTTGAAGTCTTCTTTGCCCCCTCCATGTCACATTGTATTTTGCAATGGAAGTGCTCTTCCTGGGGCTCGCACGCTATTTTCATCAGGGGAAGTCGTGGGTGTCAGAATTGGGGCCGTGGCCCGGGTTACAACAACAGCGGCTCCTATGCCCATATCGCGCTCTCGTGCGGGACCCCCTCACAATTTATGAAGGCATCGCGCTCTCGCGTAGGACTTCCTCGCAATTTATTCACACGCCGCGCCTTCGACACTCAGGAATCATGCTCTCGCTTTGGCTTATCTGACGATTTACTTGGGAATCGCGCTATCGCTCGAGACTCGTGATTCATGCAGGACGCACCCTTCAGCAACCCGCCTGCTCGGCCTGGCCGCTTGGACCCGCCTTCCCGACCCGCCTGTTGGGGTCTACCCGCCCGATTTGCCCGTCCGGTTCTGCCATGTGTTTTCTGCTCCTAGCCCCCCTCCTGCTCTTCTCCCTCTCGAGCTCCATCCTCCTGCCCCCTCTTTGTCCCTTTCTTCCATCCGTCCTCTCTCCACCTGCCGTTCGGGCTGCATGAAATACACGTTGCAGGAAAGAAAGGTATACCCCCAAGTGGGATACGATCGAAGACGAAGAGGGCGGTTATCGAAGGCTTGGGGCATACGCGTTGACTGGCACGCCCGCAGATAAGTGCGAACAGTCTGAACATGTTTGTAATTGTTGTTATTGTTGTTGTTGCGGCTGTTGATGTTGTTGCTGCTGTTGTTGTTATTGCTATGGACATTGCTACTGTTGTTGTTGTTGTCGTTGTTGTTGTTGCTGCTGTTGTTACTGCTGTTTTTGTTGTTGTGGTTGTTGTTCTTGTTGTTAGTGTTATTGTTAATGTTGTTCTCTCATGAATAACTATTGTTGACCCCCCCTCCGGGGCACAGTGTATTTTTCAATTAAACTGCTTCTCCCGGGGTTACCACCTTGTCTTCTACATGGAAAAATGTGGGGTCACCAAGCTGGGCCCCTGGCGCCCGAGTTGCAGCAACAACGGCTCCCGCATAATATTATCTAACAGTGTATGCCCAAATCGCGCTCTCGCGCGGGACTTCCTCATACTTTATACGGGAATCGCTCTCTCGCGTGAGATTTCCTGCAATTTATTAAAGCGCCGCGCCCTCGACTTTCAGGAATCACGCTCTCGCTGTGGATTTGGTTCGGGATTTATTCCCTACCTCGGCTCTGCCTAGAAGGGTTCTTACTCTCTAGCTTAAAGGGGCCGGGCAGTGGAAAGCGCCCCGGGCGGTTCCCCCAGTCCCCGCCCCGCGGTTCCCCCAGTCCCCTGGGAGCTTTAGCCTTAGCTTTAGCTTTAGCTTAGCTTTAGCTTTAGCTTTAGCTTTAACTTAGCTTTAGCTTAGCTTTAGCTTAGTGTTAGCTTAGCTTTAGCTTAGCTTTAGCTTATCTTTAGCTTAGCTTTAGCTTAGCTTCAGCTTAGTGTTAGCTTTAGCTTTAGCTTAGCTTTAGCTTAGCTTCAGCTTAGTGTTAGTTTAGCTTTAGCTTAGTGTTAGCTTAGCTTTAGCTTAGCTTTAGCTTCGCTTGAGCTTAGCTTTAGCTTAGCTTTAGCTTAGCTTTAGCTTAGCTTTAGCTTAGCTTTAGCTTAGCTTTAGCTTAGCTTTAGCTTAGCTTTAGCTCAACTTCATCTTAGCTTTAGCTTAGCTTCAGCTTAGCTTTAGCTTAGCTTTAGCTTAGCTTTAGCTTAGCTTTAGCTCAGCTTCAGCTTAGTGTTAGCTTAGCTTTAGCTTAGCTTTAGCTTAGCTTTAGCTTATAGCTTAGCAGCTTATAGCTTTAGCTTTAGCTTTAGCTTAGCTTAGCTTTAGCTTTAGCTTAGCTTTAGCTTAGCTTTAGCTTAGCTTTAGCTTAGCTTTAGCTTAGCTTTTAGCTTAGCTTTAGCTTAGCTTTAGCTTAGCTTCAGCTTAGCTTAGCTTTAGCTTAGCTTTAGCTTAGCTTTAGCTTAGCTTAGCTTAGCTTTAGCTTAGCTTAGCTTAGCTTAGCTTTAGCTTAGCTTCAGCTTAGCTTTAGCTTAGCTTTAGCTTTAGCTTAGCTTTAGCTTAGCTTTAGCTTAGCTTTAGCTTAGCTTTAGCTTAGCTTCAGCTTAGCTTTAGCTTAGCTTTAGCTTAGCTTTAGCTTAGCCTTAGCTTAGCTTAGCTTAGCTTAGCTTAGCTTTAGCTTAGCTTTAGCTTAGCTTAGCTTAGCTTAGCTTAGCTTTAGCTTATAGCTTTAGCTTTAGCTTAGCTTTAGCTTAGCTTTAGCTTAGCTTTAGCTTAGCTTTAGCTTAGCTTTAGCTTAGCTTTAGCTTAGCTTTAGCTTAGCTTAGCTTAGCTTAGCTTAGCTTTAGCTTAGCTTTAGCTTAGCTTCAGCTTAGCTTTAGCTTAGCTTTAGCTTAGCTTTAGCTTAGCTTTAGCTTAGCTTTACTGTTACTACTAATGCTGCTTTCCCAGGGGCTCCAACTCCTAGGTAGGGTCGCACTGGGATCATTTTAGACTCGCGCTTGTTGTTGTGGTTGTTGGTTTTTGGTGCATGTTCGTATGTGTCGGTATTGTGGGCTGTTTGATTGCAGATGCTTGTGTGTGTAATTTTGGCATGGCTATGGTTTATTTTTTGTGTCCCTCTCCTCTGGTTGCCATTTTGTTGTCGTGCCATGCAGGTGTCGACACACACGCTATACATATCCATGGGAGGAAAAAACACCCGGGCCGGACAATTTTCGTTTACTAACTGGCCCTGGGCGTTCATTAGAAGCCCTACCTTGTACGATTTCTCCCTTGGGTGCGCTTACTAAACGGCCTCGCTTGTCGGGGTGGTTATTATGGGAGCGTTTTTTTGGTTACTGTATATGTATACACGTGTGTGTCTATTTCTTGTCATACATATCTTGTGTGCCTTTCCATATGTTTTGTTTGTGTGTGTGTATTGTAGTTGTGTGCCTCTCCAGTTTGTTTTGGATGTGTTTGTTGTTTTGTCATGTATGTGGTGTGGAAATGTTTACATATCTGGTGCCATCGTGGTTCCCATGCAGTAAGTTGTTGCGCCGTGGATATGTGTGCTGTATGGTGCAAGCTAAGACTAAGTGGTGCAATCTCTGTGGTGCAAGGTATGTGGAACACGCTGTGTGATGTAAGCTCGTGTGTTGTAATGCATGTGGCGTAAGCCATTGGGATCCAGCCATGTGGTGCAAGGTCTGTGGCTACCCAGCGCTAGGTGCGCTAACGAGGTGTCCACGAGGCGCCCACGAGGCGGGCACCAACCAGGCACGGAGCGAAGTCTCTGCAAACCCACCCAGCGCACGGGGCGCCCACGACCAGGCAACGACCAGAACGTCTGCAGACACACGCCCAATCTCTAAAGTAACCATGGCAATCCTCAGCGCAGGCACTCCTTGGGGAAATCACCAGTCGGAGCGCTTGCTTTGAGGTGAAGCAGTTGCTCTTGAACTCAGCGAGGCGGAGGGCGCCGCGGAGCAGGCGGCCGTGCCCCGACCCGCGCCGGAGCCCGCACCAGCGCCGGCGCTGGGGGCAGCAGCCGCGGGCGGGCGCGCGCCTGCGGAGGTGGCCGAGCGCTTGGCCCGCGCCCGCGAGGCGGAGGCGGCCAGGCGCCGCGCCCTGGGCAGGGCGGCGGCCGAGGAGGCGAAGGCCCTGGTGGGCGGTGCGCCGCCGGTGCCTCCCTTCCTCCGCCTCCTCCGCCTCCTCGCTCCTCGTGGTCTCCGTCCCTTCGTCCCTCCTCCTCCTTCTGGTCCTCGTGTCCTCCTCCTATCCTCCTATCCTCCTCCTCCTCCTCCTTCTCCTCCTTCTCCTTTTCCTCCTCCTCCTCCTATCCTCCTCCTTCTCCTTCTCCTCCTCCTCCTCCTCCTCAACCTCCTACCCTCCTCCTCCTCCTCCTTCTCCTCCTCCCCCTCCTCCTCCTTTTCCTCCTTCTAATTTTCCACCTCCTCCTCCTCCTCCTATCCTTCTCCTCCTCTGCCTCCTCCTCCTCCTCCTCCTCCTCCTCCTCATTCTCCCCCTCCTCCTCCTCTTTGGGGAACTGAGGCTCCTCATCCCTCTTCTCCTCCCACCGCCGCGGGTGCCTCCCCTCTCCGAGCCGGGCCCGGACACGCCCATTGTTCTGGAGATATCGGCCTTCTTGGACGGGCAGCGGTGCGGCCGGACGCTGGGCCTCTAGGGGGCCACATGCGAACCCTACCCCTACCCCCCACGATTTCTGAGGGGGAGGGTGGGGTTCACTTCGCTCGGGAGCTCCCGAACGGAGTGAACCCCACCCTCCCCCTCAGAAATCGTGGGGGGTAGGGGTAGGGTTCGCATGTGCCCCCCTGGCCTCGCCTTCGAGAGGGCCGACCAGCCCGCGCGCGTCAGCGCCTTCGTCCTGCAGGCCCGGAGCGCGCAGGACGTCGACTGCCTGCGCAGCTTCAAGGAGAAGCACATCTCGGGGTGCGGCTCCTGGGAGGTCCGAGTCAGTATTCGGCGGGGGCGGAAAAGAGGGGGGTGATGACTAGGGGGGGTGGGTGTCATGGCGTGGGCCATGGTATTTCCCCAGATTTCATGGCGCCTCCTCTTATTTCATTACGTTCCTGGCCCCCCCGCTGGGCCGCGCACGTGCCGCCGGTCATGATTTGCACCCCCCCCTCTTGGACACCCCCCTCTTCGCCGCTCCCGATATTCGGCGGGGAGGGCCGAGCCCCACCTTCGCCGACCAACGATTCAGGCAGCTGGGCGGCGGGGGTAGGATTCGGACTTCGTCGAGCACGTGGCGAAGTCCGAGCCCCACCCTGGGCTCCCATCGACTCAGGAGAACCGACGGTTGGTGGGGGTAGGGGCTCGGATGTCGCCACCTATCCCACCTATCCCTCCCTCCCTCCCTCCCTCCCTCCCTCCCTCGCTCCCCCTCCCCCTCCTCTTCCTCCTCCTCCTCCTCCTTCTCCTCCTGTGTAAGGCTCGTCGCCGCGGCTGGGACGGGGCTTGAGGAGACATCTCGCGGACCTGTCGGCGACGTAGTGTCTGTTCCAGCCCCATGTTTCCCCGCTGAGCAGGCCGCCTGGGGTGGGGTTCGGATGTCTTGGGGGTCAAGAGACGGGGTCAATACAAACGGTGGTCAGTCAAAGCGCCGGATCTTACATGATCCTGCAGAACCAGGGGCGCACTGACCCGGGTATGGGTGCAGGATCCTGCAGGATCTTGCAGGATCCTGCACGGCTTGACTGGCCTGGTCTGGGTTGACCCGGGTCAATAGATCCCCGAATATCGCCACCGAAGCATTGGCGCTGGCACCCGGCAGTCCAACATATAGTGACAAAACTCCCAGCGGCGTTTTTTCACCGTTTTTCTGGGGCCTCCAGGGGGCCTCGGCCTGCCCCAGGACCGTCAACAAAACGGCTCGGCATTAAGAGCCAGTCTCGGGGCGGGGATTGAAAAAATCACGACGTCCGATCTCTGGGATCCAGTATAAAGCAAATGACGGGCGGACGGGCGGGACCGGGGTGGGGAGGGCCAGAGGGGGCATCGGATCTCTCGGCATATCCGTGATCTCGAAGACCGACCAAATCTGGCAGAGCCCTGCTTAAGCAGACTTCGTCCCGCTTCCTTCGGCTCAGTCCTCGGCTTCATCCGGCCCACTCTGGCTTAATGGCCCTTAATCGGGATCAGTGCAGTCGAGCATCTGACTAAGAATCCTCCCGAAAAGCTGGACCAGCGTTTCTTGACCGACTTGCGGGGAAGCTGGCCCAGTTTCTTGAGCACGCTCGTCCCAGATCGCTACTGCGAACTATTGGCTCCGGCTTGTTGGAAGAGATTTCTTGGAAACTGGCTCGGGCTTCTCAAATGATATCTTTCTTGATCGTATATTCGGCTGTACGGCCAGTTCGTGCGGCGTTGGCGCGCCAGCGACGCCGGCGAAGGCGTTCAAGGTTGAATTCTGCGACGCTGAAACACCGATGGACACGGTAACGCCACTGGACCCGACCGAATTCAACCTTGAACGGCCGGGGCCGCGATCGATCCAAGGCTGAAGGATCGACGCGGTGTCAAAAACCTTTCCGCACGCCGACGCCGCACGAACCTACCGTAGCCCTTCCTCCTCCTCCTCTTCCAGCTCCTCCAGACGTAGTCCAAGTCATCGTCGAATTCGTCGTTCCCGAACTTGGCCCCCCCCTCGGGGGCCGCCAGACCCCTCCCCCTGTGGGAGGGCGGCCCGCTCGCCCCTGAGGGGGGCGATGTCGATGAGGAAGCCGCTATTCTAGGAAAGGAAGCCGCTGTTCTCGAAGTGGTCGTCCACCTCCTCGGGGAGGCTGAAGCTCACCTTCTGGTAGGGCTTCGGGAAGTCGTCGCTGCTGTCGTACTCCTTTGCCAGCGTCGTTGGCGAACGAGACCCTTCTTCTCGGTCTGCGCCTGTTGGGCCGGCCGCGCTGGAGGTACGGCGCCAGGCGCGGGTCCGCAGCGAGTTCGTCCAGCGGGCGTTCGGTAGTCCACTCCGCCACCTCCTCCCTGTCCAGCGAGCTCCAGGCCTGGGCGGCCTGCTCTTCTCCGTCCGCGCCACGGCCTCGGGCGTAATGGCGCCTGTAGTGTGCGTAGGCCGCGAGCTCGACGATCTAGACCTCCTCGAAGGCGTGCTGCTCCTCCTTCGGGAGCCGCTCGAAGGCCGCACGGGCCCCCGCTGCTTGCACGGTATCGAGGCGTGCTCGCAGGACTGCCTCCTCCGTTGTGTCGCTGAGGCAATTGAGCGTATCCTCGAGGTCTTCCGCGTAGATGTCCCATGGCTTTCGGATGCTCGATGGGATCTGGCTGCTCTCCCATATGGTGGCGTCCACTCCGTCATAGCTGATGGCGTCGGGCTCGTCTTTCGTTTGGGGCCCTCCCTCGTAGCTGATGGCGTCGGGCTCCATGCTGTCTCCTCCCTTGTAGCTGATGGCGTCTGGCTCGTCCTTCGTTGCGCCACCTCCCTCGTGGCGGATGGCGGCTGGCTCGTCCTTCGCTTGGCCACCCCCCTCGAAGCTGATGGCATTGGGCTCGTCCTTCGCACTTCCTCCCTCGTAGCTGATGGCATCGGGCTCGTCCTTCGTTGCGCTACCTCCCTCGTAATGGACGTCGTCTGCTTCAGCCCCATGGCTCTCTCCCGCAACGAACCCATATTCTTGAATCCAGAATTCTTGATGCCCACAATCTCCCCTGCCCAACTTATAGATGACCGGCAACTCCTGAAACGGCTGCGTCGGATCACAAACTGTAGGCCAAACCATCTGCAAAGGCTCTCCGACAGGTGCGTAGGTGCTTCGGCACGTAGAATCGAATCGTTCGTAGCCGCTTGCCGCAAAGGCTTGATCTCGGCCTCAATCCGCCGCACTGCCGACACCAGCTCATGGAGTATCATCTGTGGGGGGGGGCTAGGTCTTCGTCACGCTCTGGCAATTGCTGCGCCTGTAGCCCGATGCATTCTCGCAGACCCGAGGTGGCTACTAGTGCTTGGCGCACTGCAACGCGTTGTATTCTCATTTGTCTTCCCTTTGCCCGCGAAACGGGCACGGTCGCCGCCGCCGCACAAGGGCTCCGAGGAGTGTCCCCAGAATCTCGAGGCAGGGCCGTGTTCGGCGTGACCGTTGCATGCCGCCCGAAAGAAGCCATGCGCGGCCTCTGGCGCCGCTGTCTGCGGCAGGGAGCAGGGAGGCACGGATGGCACCCTGCCGCAGATGATGGTGCGCGGCACGCGTGAGCCCGGCCTCGCGGGCTGGCCGATACGCGATGCGCCCTGCCACCGCGATCGATCGGGCGGCAGGCGCGACCGACCCCAATGGATCGATCGGGATCCGCGGGCCCGCCAGAGGCCAAATGGGCTTCTCATTCTCCTCCTCCTCCTCCTCCTCCTCCTCTTCCTCCTCCCCCCCCCCCTCCTCCTCCTCCTCCTCCTCCTCCTCCTCCTCCTCCTCCTCCTCCTCCTCCTCCTCCTCCTCCTCCTCCTCCTCCTCCTGGACCTCAACGGAGGCCTCAAGTTTTCTGAGCACTCCGACGCTGTGGGCCGTCACGGTGCGCCAGTGGAGTCCCCCATTGCGCAGCGCCTGCACGAGTGGATGGACACGGTCGGCCTGTGCGCGATCAACACGTTCTTCCCGTGCGGCAACACCTTCGAGGGCAACTCGGGGACGAGCCAGATCGACTACATCCTCATCCCCACGGCGGCCCGCCCTCTGGTCAGCTGGGCGGCCACGTGGAGGCGGGCTGCGCAGGAAGGGCGAGCGATGGCAGCGGTACTCGACCACATCCCTATCGTGCTAAAAGTGAAGATGGTGCCGCCGATCGACCTCACCCCGCTGCGCGAGAGGTGGGACCACACTAAGCTCCGCGCGGCCGGCCACCTTGACGGGTGATGACCGCGAGCCCTTCCTGAGGGAGGTCCAGACCCTGCTGGAGACACACAGGCCATCCTTCGACGTGCTGGAGAGCCGCGAGGTCACCACGGGCCACACCGCACTGCTGATGACGATGATCCGCAATGTAGGCCTCAGGCACCTCTCCCAAGCACCCGTCCGCGACCCACGCAAGGAAGCGATGGTCACGCGGAAGTGGGACCTGTTGAAGGCTAGGCGGGCGCTCCTGTCCTCGGTCCGCGCGCGGGACGTTGCGGACGAGGCCGCTGTGGAGGGCGCCGCGAGCTATACCCAACAGATCAAGGCATAATCGAAGGCGCTGACGAGCCACCGCAAGCACATGCTGGAGGCCCGCCACGTGCTCACGGAGGGCGAGCTGGCTGAAGCTTGGCAACGGCGAGACATGGCGGCGGTCCCCAGGCTGGCGAGGTCGCTCGCTAGGACGGGTATTCACCGCCCGCCAAACCACCCCAACCCAACCCGAAGGCCACGATTTGCGCTCCATTTCCAGTGGGGGGGGGGGGTCGGGAAACGTCGAAAAAACACATGTGGAACCCGTGCCCCCCCCAACCCGAAATTCGGGTCAAATTCGGGTCTTCGGGTTGGGTTGGGGTGGTTTGGTAGGTAGTGAAACTACCGCGCGAACCCGCCCTTCTCCCCGTCGGCCCATGAGTGGAGCGCCTGGCTGCAGAGGCCACCGCTGGAGGGTGGCCTTTGGGGGAGAGAGCGTGACCGCCCCGTGGCGCGCGGAAGCGTCGGGCGAACGGTACGACCAGCTCGCCAACATTGACGACCACGCCCGCCCCGACGCCTACGAGGTCCCCCCCCCGTGCGCAAGCAGGCCCAGGAGGACTTCAAACGCACGTGTACGGCCATCAGGAAGTCCAAGCTGGGCAGGTTTGCGCCGAGGTGGTCGGCCCCAGTTGAGCTGTTCAAGATCCCCCTCAACCCCACGTGGATCAGCATGCCGAGTGACTGCTGGAAGAAGACGGCTGGCCTGGGTTCGCGCCCTGCCCCTGTGTGGGACGAGGGCCAGAGGACGGCGGACCCCTACGCGCAGGACCAGTTGGTGCATCTGGCCAAGTACGGCGAGGCGGCCTACAGGCTCTTCCGCCTCACGGCGCGCCTCAGGAGGATGGGCTCCCTCCCCATCCAGGCCTCGCTGTCCTACGGCTTCGCGCCCGACAAGAACGGGAAGCCAGGGCCCGCTGGACGGTGGCTGCTCCATGCCATGTGCCCGTGGTGGAGGGCCTACGCGCGCGGCCAACTCATGCGAGGCGGCCCCTGCCGCCCCCCGCCCTGGGCCTTCGCGTGCCGTGGTCGGAGGCGCGAGCACCTGATGACTTGCACCGAGATCATGGCATGGAAAGGCGTGCGGGGGGGCCAGCCGGTGCTGCGCAAGAGCTACGACGCGACGAACGCCTTCGCTTGCGGCTCGAAGACCGGGCTGGAAGTGGGCATTCGCGAGAGGCTGGAGACAGACCCTGAGCTCGAGGAGAGGGACATCGCCTTCGCCACGCACATCACGAGCACCAGGCGCGCCAGGCTCACGGTGGTGCTGGACGCTGCCGATGAGCGCCTGGCCGTGCGCAGCGGCAGCGGGGGTTCATGGGCGACGCGTCGGGGCCTGAGATTTTCATGCGCAACTACCACCGCGCTGTTAGGGCGTGGGCCGACTTCGTGCGCTGCCAGCACAACAACGACACCACCATCACTTTCGGGCGCTTCGAGGCCGTGGGCGCGAGCATGGGCACCCTCATGGACGACGTCTTCAAGACGCTGCTGATCCCCAACGCAATGGGTGCCCCAGCGGCCGTGGTCAGGGCGTCCTTGGCCAATGACCTCTACCTCGGCCAGGCCCTGGCGGCGAGAGGCTACGCGCGGAACCGAAAGAAACAGGACGTCGTCCCCGCCCTGAGGTCGAGACAGCTCACCCGCCTGACGACGGAGTCACTCTTGGCGTCGGGCTGCCACGCTGGTTACGAGTTGAAGCACCTGGGCGCCTGGTTCAACGCGGTCAACAGCAACGCGTCGGAGCTGAAGGCCAGGATCCAGGCGATCAACCGCGGCTGGATGATGGTGAAGGGCTTCTGGCACTCACGGGCCCCCCGACGCGCGAAAAGGCTCATGTTCATCTCCCTCGTGTCGGGCGCGGCGCTGTCGGGCGCCGCTGCTATGTGCTGGACTGAGGGTGAGTGCAGGGCGCTGTGCTCGTCGCTGGCGAGGAAGCTCCGCTCCTTGATGGGCAGCGCGGCGACGGAGACGGACCACGCGCGCACGCTCACCACGAGGGACGTCTGCCGCTACTGGCAGCTGGTGCCCTTCGCGCTGGAGGCCACGATCCAACGCCTGACGATGTGGCAGAGCATCCTGAGGAACCCTGAGAACCACTCGTTCTTCCTGTCGGTCTTCTTTGGCCCCATGAAGTGGGAAATGGAGGCCGAGTGCGCGTGCCCACCTGCACTTGCACCGTCGGGCGAGACCAACGACCACCCTGGCATCCATCCGTGGACGGCACAGCTGAAGCGTGATCTTCAGATTGTCGTGGGCCACCCTGAGGCGGAGAGTTTTGCGGCGTACTGGGGTGGCGGCGTCTACGAGCTGATCTGGGATCGCGAGGTCACTGACCTGTTCCTGGCCTTCGACCCCCGCGCCTTGAGGACTGCCTTCATGTCGACGGCCTGGCGGCCGCCTGTTGCACTGGCGGACTCAGTGCCCGCAGAAGCTGATGACGAAGACACTTGGAAGAATCCTGCCCCCGCTTTCTGCTGTAACATCGCCTTGGGGGATGGTGAGAGGTGCGGGGCGCC
>CAUYUJ010001555.1:68784-99856 GCA_963575745.1 Prorocentrum cordatum | reverse complement strand
CCTCGGGCGACAGTGATGACGACGGCGACGTTGACGACGGCGGCGGCAACGTTGACGACGGCGCTGATCATTCTCCTCCCTCCGGATGCTCCCTATCTCCCGGTCATCTACCTCCCTCCTGACACTTCAGAGGAAGTCGGATCGGAATCATATCGATTCGAATTGCCAGAATCGGAAAAATCGAACATACCCTCTGAATGCCAGATCGGAACAACTCGGATCGGAAAGCTGAGCCGGATCATATCCGATATGATCAGAGTCGAATCGGATCGATCGAGGGGGGGAAAATGGAGAGGAGAGGAAGCGGGAGGGGAGAGGAGCATCAGGAGAAGAGTTCGCCGGGCCATCGGGGCATAGGCGTGCTACAATCTCCCGTAAGAGTTTTATAACGTTTCTAGTCCGCGCGCGCGTGGCGGCTCCGGGGGATCCCCAGACGGAAAGAAACCCAGCGAAATCCCGGCACGGTCGGGACAGAGATGCCGGAACTCCTGGGCGCGGCCTCAGGGGCAACCTGAGCGCCCCAATGAGTCACCAAAAGGGTGGCACGCCCCACGGCCTCAGGCCAAGAGCGTTCCAAGATGGCACACGTTTGTCCCAAGTCGGACCAAGAAGCGCCTAGGACGCTCCAGGAGGGTTCCAAGAGGACTTCGAGAGGCCCAGAATCATTGATTTTGCTTTGGTTTTCGGACGAGTTTGGCGGCACCGCCTCTTCGAGCTGCCGAGCGCCCTGGACGGCCCAAGAGGCCCCAAGATCGCTCCAAGACGGCCCCAAAAAGCCTCCAGGGTTGGCCCCGCATGGCTCAAGATGGCCCTAAGGCGGGCCAACAGGCGTCCAAGACGGCCCCAGGATGGCCCCAAAAGAGGGCCCAGACGGGGGAACCCGAACAGACAGTTCTAGCTCTCGGCCATAAGAGGCGTCCAGGAACCCCCCAGAGGCCCCCAAGAGCCACCCAAGAGGCCACAAGAGACCCCCAAGAGGTCCCCAAAGAGGCACCCAGGACTCCCAACAGGCCCTCCGGAAGCCCCGAGAAGCCTCAAGAACCCAAGAAGCATCCATGAGGACGATGACCCAATCGAGGAACGTCTCGAAACTCTGATGGAGCTGTCTTGATCGATCTTGGCGCCCTCTGGGACAGTCGATCGGCTCTCTTCGACCGGGTGCGAATCACATCTCCGAAGATCTGCTCGAAGACCGTCCTGCATGCAATACCGTTCCCCCTGGGCACGCGCACACCACTACGCAGCCCTAGTGATACGAAAAAAGGCCAGCGAAGTGAGCGAAACTAGAAAAGGAAAGGCATAAAAGAGCGGCATGCTGAACATCCTTGTATGTATATATATACACACACACACACTAGAACCACGCGCGCTTCGCGCGCGCTTCGGTTCTAGCAGGCCCCAGGCCTTGACGAGTTCAGGTGGGACTTTGTGGCAAAGTTCGCCCCTGCACTTGGGGCAACTATGTGCCAAACGATCCGCGGAGGACCGCGAGAAGGCGATCAGTTATGCTCCCTGTCAACTTCCCAGACAGCTCTCCGGTAGCATGATAATGCTTCGGAACCACTGGAGACGATGGGGCCCATGATGAACCATGTCCACGGAAGGAAGGATCTCTGGGGACATGATTTGTTGGGGGGTGTTGGTGGGCCTCTTGGGCGTTCCCTGGGAGCCCCTTGGGAGCCTCTTGGGGTTTCCTCTGGGATTCTTGGGAGCCTCACGGGGCGTCTTGGGAACCTCTTGGTGGCCTCCGGGGGCCAACTGGGGGCCTCTAGGGCCAGAGACCCCGGCATATCGGTTCGTGGTCCCCCTCTGGGCCTCCTCTTGAGGCGCTCTTGGGGCACACTTGGGTTGTCTGGGGAGCCTCCTGCGCCTTCTTGGGGCCCTTTCTGGGGCCTCGCGTGCCGTCTTGGGGCGATCTGAAGGGCCCCCGAGGCCGTGAGGGAGCGTTGGGCAGCGGGAAATGCGAGAACGCCAAAATCCTCCCAAAACCATCGGACCGGGAAATTGATGAACGTTGCCTCCCATGGCCCTCTTGGGGAGCCTCTCGAGGCCGTCCTGGAGCGCGCCGGCATCCTCGTCGGCCGTCTCGAAAGCATCTTGCGTGCCTTCGGGGGCCCTTAAGGGACCCTCTTGGGCGCTCTCGGGGCCCCTCTGGCCTGTCGTGGCCCGTTTCGGGGCGGGCCCGGGCCGACTCGGGGGCTCTGGGGCCTCCCCGGAACCCCCGGGGGGCGCCCATGGGGGATGCAGGCACCGCCCCCCCCCTCCCCGCCCACCCTACACCGGTGTGTATAGTGGATTTTCATTTTTTATATATATTGTATATATAATATATATATATATTATATATTTGCACACATACATACATACATACATACATGCATATATACATACATACATACATACATACATACATACATACATACATACATACATACATACATACATACATACATACACACACACATACATACATACATACATACATACATACATACATACATACATACATACATATATATATACATACATACATACATACATACATACATACATACATACATACATACATGCATGCATATATGCATACATACATACATACATACATACATACATACATACATACATACATACATACATACATACATCTACACATATACATATACATATATACATATACACATATACATATACATATACATATACATGTACATATACATATACGTATACATATATATATATACATATATATGTATATACATATATACATATACATGTACATTTACATATTCATATACATATACATATACATATGCATTTACATATACAACTACATATACATATACACATACATATATACACATACACGTATACATCTACATGTACATATACATATACACATACATATACATATATAGACATGTCCATAAACATATACATATACATATATATATATATACATATACATATACACATACACATACACATACACATACACATACACATACATATACATATACATATACATATACGACCACCCTGTGGGTAATAAGGAGTTTGGGGGGCAGCTATGGGCAAAAGTGGTGATAGTTGTTCTGACGATGCCTGTGAGGCGGATTCTAATGATTAGTGCGATTGTGCACGTGAGCGTGATGTGATGTGGCGACGATGGCGAAGCGCACTCGACATTGTCGTGAAGCGCTGTCCCCGCGTGCGCTTATCAATCGCGCGAACCTCACCTCGGCGCTAGTCGACGTGGTCGAACGTGCGCGCTGCGGTGCCACAGTGACTGCTCGCGGCGCCACCGGATGCTGCCTTGGTTGCAGGTCCGGCGCTCCAGGCACGAGCAAAGTTTGGTGCCAGCGGCGCCTGTCCCGCGGGACACCAGCGGGACGCCGGCGGGACACCGCGCGCCACCGGCCGCCGGAGGACAATCATTTGGTCCGGCCGCGGCCCAGCCACAGGCGGATTTCAGGACCTAGCGGGACACCGGCGGGACACCGCGGGCCACCGGCCGCCAAGAGGAGAAACAGTTGGTGCGGCCGCGGCCCAGCCACATGAGGATTTCGGGACACCAACGGGACACCAGCGGGACACCGCGGGCCACTGGCCGCCGGAGGAGAAAGATTTGGTGCGGCCGCGGCCCAGCCACAGGAGGATTTCCTCTCGCCCGCCCACGCAGCTTCGCCTCCCCCGCACGCACGCACGGCACGCACGACACGAACCCGAAACCGAAATCGGTGTTCCGGTAGGGGGGGTCTCCGTTTCACGTCGGACTCACCCTCAACCTCCGATACATACGCAATCTATATGTATATCTGATTAGCGGATATAGTTCGAGATTACCTCTATGTATATGTGTATATGTGTATGTATGTATCGACGCATGTATGCATACGTGTACGTATGGATGTATGTATGTATGGTTATATGGGTGTATGTGTGTATGTATGTTTGTATGTATGTATGTATGTATGTGTGTATGTATCTAGGTAGGTAGGTATGTAGGTAGGTAGGTATGTGTATGTGCATGTGCACGTGCATGTGCATGTGCATGTGCATGTGTATGTGTATGTGGATGTGTATGTGTATGTGTATGTGTATGTGTATGTGTATGTGTATGTGTATGTGTGTATGTGTATGATTGTACGTATGTACGTACGTACGTGTGTACGTATGTATGTGTGTACGTATGTATGTTTGTATGGATGTATGTCTGCGTATGTATGTATGGGTGTATGGTGTGTGGTTGCGTGTTTGAGTTTGTGTGTGTGGTTGTGCTTGTGTTTGTGTGTGTTGCGAAGTGCCCTGCGATAACCACAACTGCATTGGAGGGGCGAGGAGAGAAGGAGGATGGAAGGAAAGGAAGAAGGGGAGGAGGAAGGGGGGAACACGAAGAGAAGAGAACGACGCCGAGGAAGAGACGCGTGTGGATGCTAAGCCTGTTGGGCCGTCTTGGGGCGACTTGTGGCACCTCTTGAACCGTCTTGGGCCGTGGAAAGCCCAAAAAGGCGAGAACACTTAATGATTTGAGCTCCCGGGGCCGCCTTGGCGGGTCTCCTAGAGCACTCTCGGAGCGGCTTGGAAGCAATTTGGGCCGGAGGCGCCGAGTGAGCCGTCTGAAACGTCTGGGGGCTGTCTTAGGTCGACTTGAGGCCGCCGTGGATCGTCTTGATGGCGGCGTCAATGTAGGGCTCCCGAAAAGCTCGCGGGGCGCCCTGGACCTCCCAAGACCCGGTCCCCGTCAATGTACAATGTGTCCATGCGTATACACTAGCCTGACAGACAACCTGGTGGGGTCAGAACACACAGCGGGAGACCATACAAAAAACCATACGGAGGACCGTAGTGGCGAAAATACGGGAGACCGTGCGACATTGCGGCAAACCACGTGACTACCAGATACCACATGGGAGATCACACAACAGCCAACACAAAAGACCATGCGGAAGACCACACCGGAGACCGTGCGTAAGACCATATTGGAGACCATCGGGGAGACCGTGCGGGAGACAGTGTGGGAGACCATAAGGGGGCCCACACGGAAGTTCAGAACTAGGGAAGACCATGCGGGAGACCCAGGAGGCGGGGAGGGAGGAGGGGAGAGGAAGGATGAGGGAGGAAAAGTCGGAAGGATGGAGGAGATGGTCCCGAAGGTCCTTCTCCTCAGTTACCCCACATTCCCCCTCCCTGCCTCCCCTCCTCCAAACCACGGGATGCAGGGTGCGCCTCCTTGCTCGCGATGAACGGCCACATCTTCTCCGCCAGCACCAGCGAGGAGGCCACGCAGCACAGCACGCCGCTTACCTGGCCGCAGGCGAACCTCCGCCCCGCATCCCCCGCCCCTGAGCGCTGTCCTCCTCCTCCTCCTCCTCCTGCCCCTGCTGCCCACCTCCTCCACCTCCTCCACCTCCCGCGGGCCTCCTCCGACCGTCTTCCTGCTCTGCTCCTCACGAGCTCGTCCTCCCCGCCCCCCTCCCCCAGGAAGCTTCCACCCCTCCTCACCCTGCACCAGCACGAGCATCACCACCATCAACATCAACAGCACCACCACCACCATCGTCATTACACTCATGTAAACGTTTTTCATGCAGCGTTTCGACATCGGGCGGAAGAAGGGGGGGGAGGGGGCCTGGCTCCGGGCCTCTGCTTGATGCGACTGTTTGGAACCGTGCGTCCTCTGGGGGAGACTCCACCTGCTCCACACAGGCGCCAGAAAACAGCCAAGATCTGCTCCACAAGGAGGGGAGAGGGAGGGTGCGAGGGCCCGCGCCGATCGGCAAGGCAAGGAACAAAAAACGATCACCACCGTCGCCACTACTTCCCAAATACAGTCTGCACCTGGGCGTTCCTGCGCTGCTCCGAGGAAGTGGACATGCGGGCTGCTCTGGCGTTATGTCGGGCCTGTCCCCCTACAGGGGGATGTTCGATGAAAAAATACCCCAAAAATACAACAGAAAGGTCAAAAAATACTCCAAAACATAGTCCCTGGACTATTTCCTATTTTTGTTGTTTTTACTATTTTGGGGGGGGCATCTTTTATTTTTCGTCGAAAATCCCCTTGTAGGGGGACAGGCCCGACTTAACTCTGGCGGCTCCGCGCCCGCCGGCGCAGCCCCGTGGCCGCCCGTCGCCTGGGCCTGCGGGCTGGTCCACCGGCTGCAGGCCCACCGTCGCGGCCCGCCCCGCCGCCGCCCAGAGTGCAAGACATAGCTTGCACGACGTAGGTTTCACCGCACGTGTTGCACCATCTCGATCGCATAACGTCGATGATCCCTTCTGAACAGAAGGTGGACCTACCACCCCCCCGGGGATTACTCTCCCCTCGGGATATGCAATTCACATGTGATGTTGCCCCATCGCTCATTGAAAATGTGAGTTCATACCGTCCCAGCCTAGCCGGTATCGACACCCCCCACCATCCTTTGCAAAGAACACCATGCGCGCAAACTCGTTCATCAACAATCATCCACTTCCGAGAATAAATTGCAAACATGATCGACCCACGAGCCCGGAAAATAATATAGAAATGTGAGGCATGGCAACGTTTTCAAGACACTCGATTGGGCGACGGGCAATTGCAATGTTGAAAATATAGTTTTTGATACACCGTGCCAAAGCTGTGGTGTGCTGCGCCGTGCTGGACTGCGATGTGCCATGCCGCGATTGTGTTCTATAGCGTTGTGGATCGAGTCCTACTTCACATCCGTGTTCTGACGGAACTGACCTGGATCTTAAGCTGGAGCTGCCTGAGCACGTGGTAGCTGCCCCAGAAATAGTTGAAGTGGAAACGAGCGGGACGCTCCATCAACTCGACCTCAGAACCCGACGCAACTCCGAAGAGGAAAGACACGACGCACGACACAGGGCACAGGCTCACGGACGCGCCACAGGACACATGCCAGGGGCGCAATGGGGGATGCGCCAGGGGGAATCTCAAGTCGGGCCTGTCCTTCTACAGGAGGAATATATTCAGAGTCAAGAATAATCAAAAAAAACAGTCTGGGGATGATTCTTCTACTATTTTCGAATATGTTTGGAGTATGTTTGGCGTATTGTTGATTTTTCGTCCAGGAGACGTATCAGGGGACGTGCCCTGGACGTGGCAGAGGCCTGCCACGACACGTGCCAAGTCGCACGCCACGCGGCGGCCGAAGAGGGCGGCATACCCAGGGACGTTGCAGGGGGCGCGCCACGGAGCGGGCAGGGGAAACGCCGGTGGACGAGGCAGGAAACGCGACAGAGGACGAGCCAGGGAACGTGCAACGCCGAGCGGCGTGCTTGGGGACGTGCCAGGGCACGTCGCGCCAGAACGTCGCAGGGGACGCGCCAGGGGACGCTTCAGCTAGCCAGGGGACGCCCCACGGACGAGCGGGGTCGGACTGCGACGCACTCTGTTGCGACGAGCGTTTCGCTCCTGACATCCCCAACAAATCCTCATGCTACACATCCGCCTGGGCGACCTGGACACTTGAAAACGAGCGAATAGCTCGAGACATCCTCGACCAATCCTCATACTAGACATCTGCCTGGGCAACCTGGACGTGTGAAACCATGTGTCTCGCTCGAGACATCCTGCCCAAATCCGCATGTTAGACATCCGCCTCGGCGACCTGGACACGTGAAAACAAGCGTTTCGCTCAACACATCCTCAAACACATCCTCATGCTAGACATCCGCCTGTTCGACCGCACGTGAAAACAAACCGCTCGCTTGAGGCATCTCCAACACATTTCCATGCTAGACATCAGCCTGGGCGGCCTGGGCACGTGAAAACAAGCGTTTCGCTCGACACGTCGTCAACAAGATCACATGCTACAAATCCGCCTGGGCGACCAGGATACGTGAAACCAATCGTCTCGCTCGAGACATCCTCAAAACCAGAACACGTGAAAGCAATCAATTCTAATTCACCAGAGGCGTCCTCTGATGTCTGGTCCCCAGCAGAAGGACGCTCTAGAATCGAAGGGAAACAGCTAAAAGAACCCTCGGCCCGAGCCTCTTTCGGGAAAAACTTGGCGGAATGCACGCGCGCGTGTCGTCGTGCGCGCATGCCGAAATCGATCGAAAACCTTTCGTCTCGTAAAAGCAAAATCATGTGCCCCGCAGCAAATAGAAGCACACGGTATTGCAACATCAGTTGTCAAACATATCTGCGCGCGTTCTTGCGAATTCTGAAGAAACAGTGGATGTTCAACACCTTCATCACATGCGACCAAACGGGCCCGTCGCGGGTGCGACGTCGAAATTATTCGAACGCCGTTAAGCGCGTGCTGGGGGGGGCACACGATCCCTGTCAAATAATACCATGCGGTCCGCTCCGGCCCGACGTCCGCGCGCGCGAATGCCGAAATCCTTCCACAACCTTCATCACCGACACGTGGATACCATCATCGTCATCGGCGTTATCAGCTTCAGTGCCGTCACCGACGTTGCCGTCGTCATCGCCATCGTCGTCACAAGAACCGTTGCAATCATCATCGTGTCAACCGTTGTCGACGCCGCCATGGTACCGCGCACACGCGCACCCGTTTGCTCGCGAATCAACGCGGCCTGCGAGACGCGCTGGGGCATCCCCCGCGGTCAGCGCCACCGCAGCCGCGTCGGTCGCGCCAGAATAGTTGTCCGCTATGCGCGCGAGCCTGCGGGCGTCAGCGCGGCCGCAGCGATTTGCCATCCAGCGCCAAGCAGGCATTACAATTGCCGCCTCATGGGTTCGGCAAACAAGATTGCAGGCGGCCGGGTGGGATAATTGCGCGAACAATGGGATTGCCAACAAAGCGCGCAGGAACATTGATTCCCTTTTCCTACAAAGAATTCAACCATACCCCCCCTAGATTATCCGCCCTTTTTTTCCGTAGTGTAGTTTACATACGGTCTGCCCCATCGCCCATGCGAACTATGGGTTCGTACCATCCGAAGCAAGCCTGTAGCGACACGTCCCGTCAACCTCTAAAAGGGGGTTTTGCGCGCGCACTCGTCTATTTACCATTATCCCAATCGGAAAAGTCCCTGGCAAACAAAAAAAAACAAGACGAAATACATACGCGCGCGTTGTCGCGCGCGCATGCCGGGGTCCTGCAAAGACCTGCAGCCGGGTAAGGATACCAACATCGACGGCTCCCCAACATAAAAAAAAACATACAAAACACATGGTTTCGCAAAACGGATGTTCAAAACAAAAGTGCGCTCGCGCTCTCGCGAATTCTTGTGAACAAGCAAACATACGTTTTCAACATGTGCATAAAATGCTACCATACGGGCTTCGCTCGCGCGCGCATGTCAAGATCGTTCGACCGCCCTTGCGCGCATGTTGTCGCATGAACCCGTCGGGAATGAACAGGAAAGAACAAAGGCACAGACAAAAAAAAAGCGCGCGTCATCGCGCGCGCATGCCCAAATCAATCAAACACCTCTTAGCTGTCGAAAAGATGTCAAAACCGAGTGCCCCCAAACCATGTAAAAAAACGCATGGTTTCGCAACATCAGTAATATATACAAACATATATATATATAACAAAAAAAGCGCAGGCGCACTTACGCATTCTTCAGAAAGCCCACATATTTCTTCATTGTGTTCATGGAAGTCTGCCAAACGGGCCCGTCGCGCCGCATGCCGAAATCATTCGCGCGCCTTTGCGCGCGTGTTGGGGGGGCGGCACGGCCCGCATCAAATAGTGTCATCAGGGCCACTCTCGCGCGTCGGCCGCGCGCCCAAGTAGAGCTCCCTTCCAGAAACTTCATCGCCGACGCGAAGACGCCGCCACTGTGGCCGCCACTGGCCGCGCCGTCGGCGTCGTCAACATCGCCACCAGCATCACCACTGTCATCCTCATGTCTACCTTCGTTGCCATGATACCGCGCCCACCCAAGTCGCCGACTGGCACTGGAGCGCCCGGTCAGCACCACCGCGGCCGCGTCGGTCGCGCCAAACAAACTGACCACTGCGCGCGCGTGCCAGTGTTCAGTGTTGGCGCGGCCGTAAACATGCACATGCCAATGCCAAGCACTCATCGTAATCGCCGCCACATGGGTTTTGCATTAAAAATTACGGGTGAAGGGGTGGGATGTTTGCAAGAGCATGGCATGTGTCAACCCGTTTGGAAAGAAATCAAATTGCGCCACGTAGATTCCGCGAGGTTCCCTTGTAAAAAAACGATACGCGGGGACATCTTTTGTTCTAACCAAAAACTGTTTCGCGAATCCCTTTGCAACGCGTGCGCGCGTCCGTGCGCGCGCGCGCCGTCGCGCGCGCATGCCGAAATCCGCCAGAAACCTTCGGTGCCGGAAGGATTTCGCAATCGAGTTTCCAAAAAAACATGCAAAAACACTTGGTTTCGTAACACTGATTTGTTTTTTCTTAATAATAAAAAAAAATTTACGCGCGAGCACTTGCGATTTATGTATATATATACATATATATATATATATATATATATATATATATATATTACAGATATAAGAGAAAAAATCGGTCGATCAAGATTTTCACATAATGCTACCGAACGGGTTTCGCGCGCGCATGTCGAAATCAGTCGAACGCCATTGCGCGTGTGCCGTCGCGAGAATCCTCTGGGAAAACATGGAACGAAGTGCAGACGCGCGCGTCGTCGCGCGCGTATGCCGCAATCCTTCAAAACCCATCGGTTTCGGAAGGATTGCAAAATCGTGTCCAAAAAACCTACAAAAACACTAGGTTTCGCAACACGGATTTTAAACAAACGCGTGCGCGCGTGCTCTTGCTTCGTCGTCGTCGTCGTCGCAGTCCTCCCTCCTCCCGCGTCGTCGTCGTCTACGTCGTCCTCTGTCTTCCTCATGGTCGTCGTCGTCGTCCTCTTTGGCGTCGTGGTCGTTTCCGTCGTCGTTGTCGCCGTGGTCGTCCTTCCTCCTTCTCTTTCGTCGTCGTCGTCCGTCGTCGGCGTCTCGTCGTCGTCCCTCCTATTTCGTCGCCGTCGTCGTCGTCGTCGTTGTCGTCGTCATCATCTTCCCTCCTCCCTCGTCGTTGTCGTCGTCGGCGTCGCCGTCCTTCTTCCTTCTTCGTCGTTCGCGTCGTCGCCGTCCTCCCTCCTCCCTGGTCGTTGTCGTCGTTGTCGTCGTTGTTGCCGTCGTCGTCCTCCTTCCTCCCTCGTCGTCGTCTTCGTTGACGACGTCGTCGTCTTCGTCGTCGTCGTCGGCGTCGGCGTCGTCGTCTTCGTCGTTGTCGACGTCGGCTTCGTCGTCGTCGCCGCCGTCGTCGTCGTCGTCGGCGCCGTCGACGTCGTCGTCGTCGACGGTGTCGTCGCCGTCCTCCCTCCTCCCGCGTCGTCGTCGTCTACGTCGTCCTCTGTCTTCCTCATGGTCGTCGTCGTCGTCCTCTTTGGCGTCGTGGTCGTTTCCGTCGTCGTTGTCGCCGTGGTCGTCCTTCCTCCTTCTCTTTCGTCGTCGTCGTCCGTCGTCGGCGTCTCGTCGTCGTCCCTCCTATTTCGTCGCCGTCGTCGTCGTCGTTGTCGTCGTCGTCGTCTTCCCTCCTCCCTCGTCGTTGTCGTCGTCCGCGTCGCCGTCCTTCCTCCTTTTTCGTCGTTCGCGTCGTCGCCGTCCTCCCTCCTCCCTGGTCGTTGTCGTCGTTGTCGTCGTTGTCGCCGTCTTCGTCCTCATTCCTCCCTCGTCGTCGCCTTCGTTGACGACGTCGTCGTCTTCGTCGTCGTCGTCGGCGTCGGCGTCGTCGTCTTCGTCGTTGTCGACGTCGGCGTCGTCGTCGTCGCCGCCGTCGTCGTCGTCGTCGGCGCCGTCGACGTCGTCGTCGTCGATGGTGTCGTCGTTGTCGTCGTCGTCGGCGTCGTCATCGTCGTCGTCGGCGTCGGCGTCGTCGTCGGTGTCGTCGTCGGCGTCGTCGTCGTCGTTGTCGTCGTCGTCGTCGAAGCCGTTGGAGACGTCATCGGTGTCGTCGCAGTCGTTGTCGTCGGTGTCGTCGTAGTCGGTCTCAAGAGGTTTTGCAAACCAAGTTGCGGGTGGGTGGGTGGGACGTTTGCAGGAGCACGGGACGCGTCAAATCATGTGTAAAAATCAAATGCACCGCATAGATGGCACTACGCAGATTGCAGAACACATATTGCACCACGTCGATTGCACTAAGTCGATAGCACAACATCCGCCACCGCGCCCCTGGGCACGGAGTGGGCGTGTCCCCAGGTCCATTGCAGCATCCTCTGAGCCGCAATTCTTCATCCTGGGGAGTCATGTAGGGGCCCGGACTCCGACTTGCCAAGACTCTCGGAGCTTGTCACGTGCCCCCGGGCCCCAGCGCATCTCGTCGCATGCCTTCTCGGGGCCCCGCAGGGCCCCGGGACAGGCCCCGAGGCCCGGCGAGACCCTCAAGACGGCCCCAAGAGGGCCCCGAGTCGCCGACAGATCGTTCCAAGACGCCTAAGATGGCCTCGAGATGGGCCAAGAGGCCTCCAAGACGCCCAAAGAGGTCTCCAAGAGGCCTCCAAGGAGAGCCCCAAGAGGCAAGAGTCATTGATTTTGCCCCAGCTGCTTGATGCAGTTTGGCGCCCTCGCTTTTTCTGCACTTCGACAGCCAGCCCAAGTAGCGTTCGGCCCATGGGCGCGCGGCCCAAGGGCCCACGGCACAGTTGACATATCCACTGGTTTCGGCCCAGCCGCCAGCCCGCAATCCCACCAGCCCTCTGGGCGTCGGTGGTTTAGAGCGTTTCCTCTTCCACCCCTCCTTCTTCCCCTTCGGGGAGGGGTTTACCCCTCCCCCTACCCCCTCCCCACTGACCTGGACAGGGGGGGCCGCGGGTAGTTAGAGCGTCCAAGATGGACCAACACGGCTCCAAGAGGGCCTCAGGGAGCTCAAGATGACCTCCAAGATGGCTCAAGATAGCGCAAGATGCCTCAAGATGGTCCCCATGATGTTCCAAGACGCTCCAAGAGCTTCCCAAAACGGTTCCAAGTACTCACAAGAGCATAACTAGGATGCATCCAAGAGGCCAAAATGCTTCAAAACCCTAAGGAAAATCAATGTTTTTGGTGTTCTCACTTTTTCGCTTGCGATGCACATCCGAGGCGTCAAAATGGCTCTAAGATGGCTCAAGATAGCTCCAAAAGGGGCCCAAGAAAGCCCCAAGACGGCGCAAAGAGCGGCAACGAACGATCCAAGAACACCCCAAGAGGGGTTCAGGAGGCGGTTTTAAAGGCTCTACAAGGGCGACGCTAAAAAATGCTTCCGCTTTCTTTGCCAGATCCCCTCCAACATGGCTCTACCAGCGCCTCTGAGGCCTCCAAGAGCGCTTCAAGAGCGCCCCAAACGACGCCCAAGAGGCCCCCAAGAGGCTCACAAGGTCGTCAAAGATGGGCCAAGACGGCTCCCTGAGAGCCTCGGGAAGCCCAAGACACCTTCCAAGATGGCTGACGATTGCGCGACCTGCCTCAAGATGGCTCCGACGATGTTTCAAGACGTTCCAAGACTGCTCCAAAACGATTCCAACAGGCTGGCTCAAGATATCGCAACCTGCCTCAAGATGGTTCCGAAGATGTTCCAAGACGCTCCAAGACCGTCCCAGGACGATTCCAAGTGGCCATATGAGCTCTCCAGGATCCCCTTCCCCCTCGCCTACCTATCATTCCTCCTCCGTCACCCCCCTCCCCCTCTTTCTCCTTTTTCCACATCTTTACAATATTTCCCATAATCCCACCAGCCCTCTGGGCGTCGGTGAATTAGGGCGTTTCCTCTTCCACCCCTCCCTCTTCCCCTTCGGGGAGGGGTTTACCCCTCCCCCTACCCCCTCCCCACTGACCTGGACAGGAGGGGCGGGGAGCGGTCAGAGCGTCCAAAACGGCCTCGGCGAGGAAGCCAAAATCATTGATTTTACTATGGTTTTGGCCCCATTTTGGCCTTCTGAGGGGGCAGCGCTAATTAGAGCTCCCCTCTTCTTCTATCGATTTCCTCCACGATGGCCGCAAGAGGCCCCCAGGATGCCCCAAGAGGCCGCAGGATGGCCCCAAGATGGCCCCAAGAGGCCCCCCAAGAGGCCCCCAGGAGGCCCCCAAGAGACCCCCAAGAGGCCCCAAGAGACCCCCCAGAGGCACCCAAGGGGCAAAGATGGCCCCAAGAAGCGCCCAGGAGGCCCCCAAAGGCCCCAAGATGGCCCCAAGAGGCCCCAAGAGGCCCCCAGGAGGCCCCAAAGAGGATCCCGAATGGCCCACAGAGGCCCCCCCGAGGCACCCAAGACGCCGAAAAGCCCCTCAGGACGACCCTCTACTCGCCTGGGCGTCGTTTCTGGACGGGCTGGTGGGGATACGCGAAGCGTCTAGAATTTCCTTCGACGCTACATATATGGCATCCTATTCGGGCAATGGCGACGCGCGACCGCCGGGCGCCCCTGCCCAGCAATTGTTCAATCGGCGCGGGATTCACCACCCGCTTCATGGAATGGATGGGCTTGCAGACGACGGAGCACACAAGTGGAGGAAAGGGGGGGGGCTAGCTCGTCATAGGCGGAGATGACCATGAGCGCGATCGAAGGCATGCTTCAGCAGAACCTGCAACGCGGTAATCAAAACCCACGGTGCATCACGAGATGAGCTCGAACACAGTCTGCGCCCGATCCAGCACGATATGCAAATGCTTACCGCTCGGATCAACCCTCTCGAACAAAATGGCACCCGGTCGCCACTGGCAACTTCAGGCGCAGCGGCGAGTATCACAATGGAGATTGAGCAAAAAATGCACTGGAGCTGGAAAACCTATTCGCGAGCATGATGGGGAACGCCCTGGATTGCAATGCAGACATTGGTGGTTTGGGTGATTTCGGAGAATTGGACACGGCGGTGCAATTCATCGAACAAGAAGTGGCTCGACATATTTCACAGAGCCTGCCGACTAATTCGTGAAAAGGTGAGTTCAGTACGGTGCTCATCGCCAAATTCGGCACCGCGGGCGCACGAGGCAAGTCTGCGAATGCTTTTTGGTAGGTCGCAGATCGGGCAGAACGACAGCGCGGCATGGACCCACCCCAGCCAGCCCATTGAAAAGCGCGCGCTCGAGAGCGCCTTGTTCGGTCTGCGCAAACGCATCTTGGAACGAGGGGAACTCGGAAGGAGAGGCGCAAGTTGACGCGACGGAGCGCAAGCTCACGGCTGCGAATGACCCGATGGTGGCAATGAAGACGATGAACAACCCTATCCAAATATCTTGGAAAGGGCCTTGGGCACATTGGGGGGAGCTCACCAACAACCAGAAAGCGCAGCCCCTCACGACTCGGACCGTCAATGCTTCGAGGCGCGCCTGCCAAGGGGAACGAGCAGGGCTAAGAGGGCGGCACGCCCGAGTAGGCACTCGCACGGCGCATTGGCGCTACCAGCACAGCTGGGCTGGGCAAATGGGCAAAATCCATGGTAGCCCGCATCTTGCGCAGAATTGCCCCGCGGAGCGTCGAAGGCATCAACTTAGACCAGCCGCGCAGGCTTCACGAGATAATGGGTCGCCTGCGGGATCTGGATACAGCGGCGCTCTGTCTCCAAGAGACACGCTGCCGAGGGTCGCGCGCTTTTGAGTTTGAAAGACGCACGAGAATGCAACGGAGATGGCTCAGTATATCCCCATGGGTTGAGCACGGCATCAGAGGTTACATGCAAACAGGCAGTCGCATGCCAAGATTGAGCCTGCGAGTTTCTGGCGGAATGATGTCACTCATCACGCTGCGCGCGCGGGCCAACCAGCACGACGTGAAGCACGCCGCGCCGACTATGCAATTATGGACGCATTGACCTCTAGCTACCCGCTCCATGGGCCAACGCCTGTACTCGGCCATGCCAACGCCCTGTCATTGGAACAATATGGTGGCGAACGTGACGCTCTAGTAGAACATTGTTTCCGTAATCACATATATGCTTGGAGCCTTGCGTCAAATCGAAAAGTACTTTCGGAACTGCGCCGGGCACTCGAGGCGCGCGGCGCGAGTGCACACGTCAGACAAGAAGCTGAGCACACCGCGACGTATCACGACATCGGCGCGCGCCCGTCAAGCGACATTGCGCCCCGAGGTTTTGAGCGTCTGAACCACATTAGTGCAGATAAAGGATGGTGTTCGACAGTAGGTAACATATGGAGCGATCGCAGCCACTCTCTCCAATCGCACCATTGCGCTCAAGTTGTGGATTTGGAATGTACAACACTGAAAAACGACCGCACGAAAAGGGAACCACGGATAGTTTTGAAGGGGCTGGGAAACCAGAAGGTAAAAGCGGAACACATTTGACGGCTGGCGGGGAAATGGCAAGGTCATCATACGCGCTCAACGTTGGATGAGAAGGCTTCAGATCTATCACACTGCACGTTGGACTCCGCGGCCGCACACAGACCTCACCCGTGCAATCGACGCCTGCACCCTGAGACCCTGAGATATCGGATCGCACCATCCACTCCATCGAAGAGCGGAACCGAGCACGGCAAACGGGGGCCCAAATCACTCCGAAAAGGTACTTCAACAAAATGACCCGCAATTCGACCAGGGCCGATAGGAATCAGCGGCTCACAGAAAGCACTGCGAACAATGGGTGGTAAGCAGTCATAGCACTGCGGAAAAGCCCGGCTCGGAAACGCGGGCGACTTCACGCTGCAAACGGACAGCTGGTAGATTCCTCTCAGCGGGCCGACGCAATGGCGGATTGCACGGCGGCACCCGCCGCCAGAAGCCGGAAACTCCACTGGCGAAGCCAACGAAGAAGGAGACTTACTCGCGCACGTCGAACCAATCATAACCGAAAAGCCGAAGACGTCAAGAGCGCAGTCAGACATCTACGGCTAAAACGGCACGGACATCGTGCCGCCCGAACTCTGGCGCACACCGTGGGAGAACGGAGCAGGTTCAGACGCGTTGGCTTCGCGCGCGGCCGTTTGCTGGGGAAAGAAAAACATGCCAGACAAATGGAGAGAAGCATCACTTGTCACATTACTTCTGAAACGCAGCAACACCCGACCATCGAATTAACAGCCCATTTCCTTACTGGATGCAGCGCGCAAAGTTACGGCCAGTGCCCCCCCCCAAACAGCAACAGACTTAAACAAGTAAGCGCGGGAGAAGCTTTCAAAATCACAGCGGCTCCAGGCCCGAACATGGCACCAGCGACACAATGTTCCCAACGTCCAAAGTGGGTTATGGCCCCCATACATCCGAAGTGGGGTTCTTGCTTTCTCTGCACGCCGCCCGCGCAGGACAGAACACCATCTCCCTTTCTCTGATCGCACACACATTCACCCAATCACTCACACATCATCACCCTCTCACCCACTCACTCATCCACTCACGCACTCACCCACGCACTGTTTACCATCATCACCATTCACTCACGCACTCACCCACTCACCCTCCTACCCGCGCACTCATTCACTCACACTCTCACCATCACCATAATCATCATCGCCCTCATCCTCTTCACCAGTAGAATCATCATCACTGTCATCACCATCGCCATTATCACCATCAGCATTATCATCTTCACTCACGCACGCACGCACGCACTCACTCGTTCACTGACTCACTTACTCATCTCAGGCGGGGGCCTCTTTTGCGAGTGAACTGAGAGGAAGTCTCAGGCGAGAGCCCCCGCCCCATGGGGCCAGCAACTCACGTTTGTAATCCGAGCGGGTCATCGGAAACCTGTAACTGTCATCACTTTTGGGCTCCAGGGGCCTGCATATGGAGGAAGCGTCAGGCAGGGGCCTGGCCCATGATCGAATTGCGAGGAAGTCCCAGGCGGGCCCCCCCCCCATCAAGACGGCCCAAAATAAATCCAAGATGGCCCAAACCGGCCCAAGAGGCCCCCAAGACGCCTCCAAGGCGGCCCAGAATGCCTACCAGGGGGCCTCTGGTAACCAAAAAAAAAAAACTTCCTGCGGTCATTGAAATATGTTGGCACGCGATTTTTTCGGCCTTCCGACCGCCCGAGACTAGGAGGAGTCGGCTTGCGGGGGGGTCGGGCGCGCGGGAGGCGGGCGGGGGCGTCGCCGGCGCCCCGCGCCCCCGGGGGGCTCCACGTTGGATGTCCCAGGCCGCGACAAGCGCGCGTGCGCGTTACTTGCCCGCGCGCACACACTCGCGCGAGCGCATCCTAAGAAACTATGATTTGGATCGGAACCGGGCGACAACGGGCATGGGGCGCCTGTCAAGGCTGCCTCTGGGAGCGATTGATGCTGGCTCGACACGCGCGATATAATGTAACGATTTTTTGAGGACGGGCGCTGCGCCGCCCAATCCAACGCGGCAATGGCGCGGCCCGGGGCGCGCGGTCGTCGCGGCACACGGCGGTCGACGTGACCGCATGGGGCGCGCGATCGGCCGCGCGGTATTTGCGGGCCATTCGACCGACGCTGCCGGGTCGCCCTCAAACAGCCCGCCAGGAATACGCAAATGCGCAATGCGCCAGAGCGCCGCCAGGATATCGCCCTGAAAACAACCTGTTCACTCTGAACGCCGACTGCGCGCCTCGCTGAACCAGCGAAGTCGCGCGGCGCGCCCGCGCCGCGGACCCGCCGCAATGAACTCGCGGGAAATAGGCCTCTCTCCATGGGTTCTGGCGCCGATTCTGGCCTACTTTGCCGTTCTGGCCGATTCTGGTTCCATCGCCGATCCCCCCTTTGATTCCATATTGATTCCGTGCTGATTCTTTTGATTCCGCTAGAATCAGGGGTCGAAGTTGTGCCGATTCTGTTTTGATTATGTGCTGATTCCGCGCTGATTCCTTTGATTCCCCTGTGCCCCGGGGGCCATCAGGCCGCGGCCCGAGCCCCCGCCTCGGCGGCGTGTTTTTTTCCAGGAGCGCGGAAGAGTTTTGAGGGGGAGGGGGGCGGGGGGGAGGCGGAGCGATGTTTGGGGCGCATCGGGCGGCCGAGCCGCAGATTTCCGGGCCCAGCGCGCACGCCCAACATGGCAGGCGCGGGCGCGCGCGCGCGCGCGCGCGAGTTCTCGACCGTCGGCACATCTGTAAGTTCATGCCCCGCCCCGCGCGCGGGAAAGGAAACTTGCGTTGCGGTTTGAAATTGAACGCGCGGCCATCGCAACTGCATCGCATTGCTCAGCGCGCAAAGCGCGCGGGCAGCATGGGGGGCTTTGCGTTCTCGCATGAGAAGTGCGCGGAACCAAACCGAACGGTCGGCGGCGCCCGCTCCTGCGCCGCGCGCAAGGCCATCGCGCCAGCGCGGGAGGCTACACGGGCCTGGGCCGTCGCCCTGGGGCGCGGGCACAGCGCGAGGCCTGCGCGGGTCCCTCGCGCCAAAAAAGCGCAACAAGGTCGGCCCGCCCGCCGGCTGGCGCTCGCGGGCGACGCGACGCCGGCGCCGACTGCGAGGCCGACTGGGCCTGGAGGATCCCTGAGAGCCCCGGGAAGGGGCAGCGGGCCGCGATGGAATCGGCGCGGTCGTTGGCGCCCCCCCCGCGCCCGCCCCCCCTTCAAGCCGACTCCTCCGACCCGAGACGGCTCAAGAGTTCCGACGGGAGGCCTCCAGGGCGGCCCCACGCTGACCCAAGAGGCCCCCGAGGCAACCCCAAGGGGGGCACCCAGACGGCCCAAGAGGCCCTCAAGACGCCCACAATGGCTTCCAAGACGGCCCCGGGGCACCCCGAGAGGGCTCCAAGTCGGCCTTCAGAGGCGAGGGCCCCCAAGACGGTTTCCGACGGCCAGACGGCCCCCGAGAAGCCACCCAGATGCGAGACGGCCAGAGAGGCCCCCGAGAAGCCACCAAGATGTGAATGGGGTGAACGCGCAAGACAGCCAGTCTGCAAATACCCAGACCCTGTGGAACGCCGCCTGCACGGGGCACTCGGCCGCGGGACACTCCGCGAAGACGCGCGCGCCATGAGTGTCACGCACAGAGGGGCGAGAGAAGAAAGAAGGCAACTGCGGGCGCCCCCACCGGCCTGGCCCGAGACACCCCCGCACACACACACACACACACACACACACACACACACACACACACACACACACACACACACACACACACGCGCGACACATGGGCGGCGGAAGCGACGAGGACCCGGCAAGGCAGACCTCACAGCGACAGCGTTCCAAGGGAGGCGGCGGCATGGAAGCGTCAGGATGTGCACCCGCGGGGGGGAAGATTGAAAATCTGACGTGCGCACACGAGGTCAAACTATTATGGATATAGGATGGATTGCCCACTGCGGAACGCGCCGTAGCGCGAGGGGGGCACCTGACGGGAGCGACCGAGAACGAAGACAGGATTGCGAGAGCGCGCGAGAGCTCGAGCACGTTGACGCGCGTCTCACGACGCACACCTGCGGGGGGGCAGGACAGACGACGCGAGCTCCACCACTGGAAACCTCGAGGCTCGACTGCCCTGAAGAGCAGGAGCACCGTGCGAGCTCGACCGCTGGATTCCTCGAGGCTGAACTGCCCCGAGGAGCAGGAGCACCGACGGCGCCGCCGCCCCCCCCCAACGCGAGACACGCGAGGAAGGGAAACAAGGAAGGAAGTTGGCCGCCGTCAACGTTTAGGGGCGCGCCGGCCCCGCCCAAAATGGGCTGCTCTTATCGACCAGGGCGCGACTCTGGCCTCCTCGAGCACGTCTGCTAATGCTCCGCGGTGAGAGATGCCAGTTTGCGGGGGCGCGATCCGCCCGCAAAGGTTCCTTCTTGGCGACAGGAAGAAAGAGAAAGAGAGGAAGGGAACGGACCCGACCCCAGGGAGACGCGGGGAGCGATCCCCCACGACCCCCAGAGGCTGCGGGACCGGAAGGAGGAGGGGGAAGGGAGAAAGGGGGGAAGACCCCCCCGAAGAGGGACACCCGCGCCCATGCGTTGCAAGAGAAGAAGGACAGGGATCTGCGCGGAGCACAGCGAGAACTCAACCCACAGTTGCGGACGACGCGAGCGCTGCGATGAAGAGCAACCTGAGCGCGACTGCGACAGCCATCACCCCCAAAGCAAAATCAGAAGGTCATGGGTCAGCTGCGGGCACGCATGGGCCCCCGCCATCGACGTCTCGGAATCGCACGCGCGCGCAGAGTAGACCCGGCCCCTGCTTGCCTGGCGCGACGCGCACCGCGCGACCTGCACGCGGTCCAATCGGGCATGGAAGTCCACAGCCCGCCCCTGCTCCGCATCTCTGATTCGCGAATCTCAATTCGAGCTCGGGAGAAGAGACGCGCAGCGAATCCCCGGGCACCGCGCCCCCCCGCCAGCTGGGGCTACGCTCCACGATTACGGGAACGAAGTGCCAGTCCTGCACGAGGCCCGCCGCCGCCCATATATTGGCCGATCGGGTTTCGAAGGAAGCGGAATCGCAAGCCGAAGTCGGGATCGCCAGCCTGCAGGTCTGGGCCAACCCATCATGCAGCTCTGCCAAGGCGCTGGCATCCCGCAAACGATCGCGGAGGTCCTTCCGCGAGCAACACGCGCAAGCTCAGACGCATCAAAACGTCAAGCGAAGACCGCCCAGTACGACACAGCTTCCAGCACTCGCCCCAAAATGAATGCGCTCACGGTGACAACACGCACAAACAGAAGCGCGAGGAGAAAGAAGACAGGACGCATGGATGGCGGGAGAGAGGCAATGGATGGATGGAGGTAGCACATGACAACAGGCAGCGAGCAGAAGGGGGCGTCGACGCGCACCCGCGGGCAGGCGGAAAGCACCCCCCCGACGAAAGACGACGTGAGAGAATGAGAGAAAGAACCTTGAGAACGGTGGACACATCGGGAGACAATTCAGGCCCGAATTCAATAGACATCAAGATCGAAGTTGCGATAACAACTGGTCAACTAGATGGCGTGGATACGTATTGCGCGAGCCGCTCCAGGCCTCAAAAATGCACAATGGTCATCAAATCATGCGCCAAAAATGTAATGACGGTATTAAAATACGAGTCATGGGATGATGCTTCGCATAGGTAGTACATAGACGCCTTCCCATGAAGGTAAAAATTACGGTATCAAATTCGAAAAATGCCGACATCAACTATACTGACAATGGACCGCCCCATCATCTGAGCTACTGGGCCGTCCTTCGATTGGCGCTGCAAATTCAAAGTGGGCAAAGAGATCCGTCACACCGCCTGAAGCACTTGCGCCGTCCTTCGCGTGGCGCAGCACAACCACACCCCAGAAGGAGCAAAAACGCAACGATGGTCACATGGCCCAGAGGGCACAGCAAGAACGGCCGATAACCTGTGAGAGGGATGAACGAGCAAGACACCCAGTCAGCATATACCCACCCCCTGTGGAATGGCGCCTGCACAGGGCACTTGGCCGCAGGACGCTCCACAGAGACGCGTGCGCCATGAGGGTCACGCACAGAGGGGCGAGAGAAGAAAGAGGGCAACTGCGGGCGCCCCCACCGGCCTGGCCCGAGACATTTCCCCCCCCACGACACATGGGCGGCGGAAGCGAAGAGGACCCAGCAATGCAGACCTCACAGCGACAGCGTTCCAAGAGAAGCGGCGGCATAGAGGCGGGCGCCTCTATGCAAGCACAAAGAGGTGAGAGAAGAGGACAACTGCGGGTGTCCCCACCGGCCTGGCCTGAGACATCTTCCACACAAGAGGCCCCCAAAAGGCCCAAGGAGGCCCCCAACATGCCTCCAACACGCTCCCAGGAAGCTCTCAGGAGGCCCCAAGAGTGTCCCCAGAGGCTCCCAAGATGCCCCGTCTTCCTCCTCCTCCTCCTCCTCCTCCTCCTTCTCTTCTTCCTCCTCCTACTCCTCCTCCTCCTCTCCTCCTTCTGCTCCTCCTCCTTCTCCTCCGCCTCCTCATATTCCCCGCCATCCTCCGCCAAGTGTTCCGCGAAATGATTCCACAACGGTTGGGGGAACACATGGTCCGATAGCTTGGCAGAGCTCTTGCTGCAACGCTCGGACAGATGGGCGATGACAAACCTCTTGCTCCCCCACATGTTTCCAGAAGGCTTTGCAAACCGGCTCGGGGAACAACTGGCCCGATAGCTCGGCCAAGCTCTAGCCCAGCTGTCGGCCACATAGGCGCTTCCACAAGGGAAGGGGGCGGCGGTGATTCGCTGTAGGCGTCGTCGGTAAATTGCACACCACGTATGATGAACCAAATGGATTAAAATCACATAAAGTGAAAACCATAAGTTGCACAGCCTAGATTGCACCACGTATATTGCACCACATAGGCTGCTCCACAAGGATTGCACAGTTTAGACTGCACAGCACAGGCAACGCCACATAGGCTGATATGCATTATATAGATGGCGCAGCATACGTTGCATCATATTGCACCACATGCATTGGTCTTCATAGATGCCACAACATAGAATGCTAGGAGCACAATGTGTTGGGTCCACGCTGGCTACAAGCATTCATCATCACCATCATCATCATCAGCAGCATCATCAGCATCATCATCATCATCATCATCATCATCATCATCATCATCATCATCATCATCATCATCATCATCATCATCATCATCATCATCATCATCATCATCATCATCATCATCATCATCATCGTCATCAGCATCATCATCGCCAGCCTCATCGACGTCGCCATCGTTGAAAACATATGCAATCGTCAACATCAGCATCAGCTTGAGCATCATCATCAGCAACATCATCAGCATCGCCACCTCTCATCTACCATTCATCAATCAAACGCCACTCAGAATCCAACACACACCATCCATCATCCATTGACCAACATGCACCATCTACCACCGATCATCATCATCACCAGCATCTCAATAGTAGCAGCATTTGCATCACCACCGCCACCATCTCATCACCGTCATCATCAGCAGCAGCAACATCATTATCATCATCCTCATCGTCATCATCATCAACCCCATCACCGTTCGTACTCATTATCGTGATCACCCATCCGTACACGAATTCATTCATCACTCACCACCATCCCCCATCCGTAATCATCACCGTCCTCATCGTTATCAGCATCAGCAGCAGCAGCAGCAGCATCAGCATCATCATCAACATCATCACCATCATCATCATCATCGTCATCGTCATCGTCATCGCGATCATTTCCATCACCACCATCATCATCATCATGATCAACATCATCATCATCATCATCATCATCATCATCATCATCATCATCATCATCATCAGCTTCATCATCATCATCAGCATCATCATCATCATTATCACCACGGTCACCATCATCATTACCATCAGCAGCAGCATCATGACACCATCCTCCACCACCATCCATCCATCAGCATCATCATGAGCAGCAGCATCCTCACACTCGCAATCGTCATCGCCTCCCTCGTCATCAATCAAGTGTTATAATCATCATCAGCATTATCAGCATAACAATGCTCATCATCAACGGTGGCATTATCATTCTTCCACGGCAGACTTGTCCCGACAATATTGAGCATTGGGGTCTGGTCATCTCGCTCGGCCACGGACGCCGTCCCAAGCTCTTAACGAGAAGCTGAAGGGTGGCGTGGGGAGGGCGAGTGGGAGGGGTCGCAAAACGAGAAGGACAACGAAAAAGAGGACAAGGACGAGGATTAGAACGAAGACAAGAGAAAGGACGAGAACGACGACGACAGGATCAGAAGTGGGAATCGCCGACAAACGCGGGACGAGCCCTCCCGACCCGCTCTGCCTTGAAGGTGCCCTCCGCGCTGATGAAGGACCTCGGACAACCCCCTCCCCCAGCATGGCCGCATACGGCGCCGGGGGGCCCAGCTTGTCATAAGCACCTGGTTACGCCGATTGTCCGAGCACTGGGCAGTTGCCACAAATACGTCAGCACTTCACCACCGCGAGCGACTCGCAACAACCTGGCTAGATAGCAGCCTGTCGAGCCAACAGAATACTATAAGCGTGACTGGGCCTGGTGCATACTGCGCTCGCCCATCCAGCCTCGAACCCATCCCTGTCTCTACGATTGACAAGCCCGAAGCGATGACCATGCTAGGAATGTGCCCTCGAAAACTGGGGCGAAACCTCCACCACGGCATCGAGAGAAAGGCGGTGCCGATCGCACGCACAGCGACACGCAATGCTTTCCGCAGCAGGGCAAGTTGAAACAACGGCAGCTCGAACTCGGTCATTGGACCCCTCCCGGGGCGCAGTCGCACCAATGTCGGGTCGGGCGAAAGGGGGGGATAGCAAATGGGGGGTTTGAGAATCAGTTCACGTAGCTGATTTTCCCGGCGCCTCCCGGCGCTGGAGGCGGCTACGTATCGAGGAATGGGCCCCTCGGTGAGGCCGAAACCAGCTGCATGCAGCAAATTTCGTAACCCCCCCTTCCCCAATCCGCCCCTTTCGCCCGACCCGACAATGTTCCGGGCTGCGTATGGCCGTGGCAGCGTAGGGGCCCCCCGAATGCCACATTCCGTTCTAGGAGCGCGCCACCCGCACACCTGCTCCGACCCTGGCCGGGCCCCTCGTGGGCACAGGATCGGTGCACACGCCAGCCTCACGAAGCAACGAAATGGTGCACACGAATCCTGGGCCCACGATTGGCGTCAGGATGGGCGTCAGGGGACGGTCGGCACCGACGAGCCCGCTCAGTAAGACTCGCGGCAACGCCCATGACCATTCCCACCCGGGTCCCTAAAGCCCCCCCCCCGTTTGGTCACGCCGCGACTCGCGCCAGCGTCCCCTCGCGGCGCCAGCGCGAGTCGCGACGTGACTGCCTCCCCCCTCCCCGAGCCCGCTACCGCGTGGGACTCGTCTGCGGCGAGAGCGGGGGGAAGCGAGAAGAGGCGGGCCTTCTCAAAAGGCTCGGGAAGCCTCTGGCTTTCTGAAGCGATCCCTAAACCTTCCCGCAGAACACACAGAAGGCCACAAAGTTTCTGAGAAGCACCGTCGCTTTCTGGGAAGGCCTACTCCTTCCCATGTTCCCCTTGGGCGCGCCGCCGAAGCAACACCTTACCTGCGACGTACCATCCATTTGCATTGAGTAACGAAAGGAACCGGTCCAGGCAACTATGGTTGATGACAACACGAAATAGGTCATTGGTTGCGCAAGCTTTATGGCGAGCAAGCGTTGCACGAGCAAGCGAAGCCGAACTCGCCCACCAGGTGTCTCCGCTTCCGTCCTGCACCTTGAAGTGTGAGAGCACAGAACGCGTTCCAAACACACACACACACAAGCAAGCAAACACCTGCATAGATACATCCATACGGACAGACATAAAGACATACAAACATACATGCATGCATACATACACACGTACATGCATGCATGCACACATGCGTACAAACCTACACACGCATGTCTATGAAAAATATGTCAGACATACATGTACATTTATACACACCCCCCAAAACATCGACAGACCTAGATGCATGCATGCATGTATGTGTACATGCATACATGCATACGTGCTGGAGCATGCGTGCATACCTACATGTACACTTTTTTAAAGCTGTACACACATACATACAAACACACATGCATACGAGCATGCCCATATGCATGCAGGCATGTATGCATACATACGCACATGCATGCACCAATACACATATACACATATCTACACCTATGCATACACGAATCCATAATTAAGTGTGCACATGCATGCATACATGCATTCAGACAGAAATGCATATATATATATATGCCTGAATGCATATATAAGATACGTACATACATGCATACATGCATACATACATATGCATGCATTCCTGCACACATACATAGATAGATGCATGCATACATGCATACATACGTACTTATACACATACATACATACACACATGCTCGATTCTGGCGTCGCGGCATCGCGTCGCGCACAGGGTCGAGGCGTAAGGTCGAAGAGCTAGGCGCACACACACACACACAGACAGACAGACACACACACACACACACACACTAATACCTGTTGCGCGTCGCGGGCTGGGCAGGCGAGACGCAGCCCGCGCACGCCGGCAAGGAAAGAAAGCGGGTCCGCCGGACCCTCACGGCGCAGGGGCGGGGCACGGCGGGCAACGGGGCAGCGGCGCCAGCGGGCCTGAGGCAGGGGCAGCAGCAGCGGCGGGGGCGGGGGCAGCGCCAGAAACTCAGCGGCGCCAGGCAACGGCGCGGGGAGGGGGCAGCGGGGCGGCGGGGCAGCGACCGCCAAACGGGAACGCAGAGAGGGGATGGGGGAAAAGGTGGTAGCGGGGAAGGGGGAGGAATTGGGGAGACGTTAGACTCGGGTTCGGGTGACTCGGGTTGGCCTGACAGAGACGTCGGGAGAATGACGACACCCCGCCAAACTTTAACGCGACCTCCGCTGCAGACACCGAACTAGGACCGTCAAAGTCCAGGACGGGCTCGTCAAAGAGGGTCTCGGCGAATCCGAGTTTCGGCGAACTTGAGTCTCACGTTTCCCCAACTAGGAACAGGGGGGAACGATGGGCCAGCCCTGGCCTCCGCACGCCCGAAATGGGTACGGAGCGGAAAAAGGCACGATGCCCAACAGCAGACATTGAGCAAAACCGACAGCGGCCGCTGTTGTGCGAGTGGGCCAGAGGCCTCCAGAAACCTGCTGAGGCCTCTGGAGACCTCCGGAGATCTTCGGAAGCGGCCGTCGTCCTCCTCGTCGTCGTCATGCTCATCGTCGTCGTCGTCGTGCTCGTCGTCGTGCTCGTCGTCGTCGTCGTGCTCGTCGTCCTCGTCGTCGTCGTGCTCGTCGTCGTGATCGGCGTCGTGCTCGTCGTCCTCATCGTCGTCGTGCTCATCGTCGTCGTCGTCGTCGTCGCCGTCGCCCGCGGCGAAACCGACAGCGAGCCCGACCCAAGGCGGGCAGGAACGGCCGCCGGCCTCCGTGCCTTGAGGCCTCCCCAAAAGGGGGTCCGTGCAGGTTGGGCTCGCGGGGTCGCGCCGGCCGCATCGCCAGCGCATCGCCGATGAACCGGCGACATATGAATAGAAACATATAAGCACAAATATCTATATATATATACATACAGTCAACCAGTATAGTAAGGATGCGCGATAAGGATGCAAGGACCTCGGACGCCCTTTTCGAAGCTTTTCGAGCGGGGCGCGGCCAGCGAAAGCGGCAAAGGATGGACCGAGGAGGCAAGGATGCAAGGGTACCCTTGGGGAAGGTTGTCCATCCTTACTATGCGGATTGACTGTACACTAGAACCATCGCGCGCGCTCAAGTTCTAGCTAGGCTTGATGGGCTAACGCATGGAATCTTATTTTCGTCGTTTCTTGCATCCAAGAACTCTCTTAGAGGCCCTGCGCAAGCTCGCGGGGACGACGCATCGCCTCCGTCGGAGTGGAGAAAATCTGGCTCCACATCGAGCCGCATCGCCGACGCATCGGCGATGCGGCGCGCGATCCTCCAGCCCCATCACTGCGCTCGCCCCGACAACGCATCCCAGGAGCGCCGTCGGAGCGCGCGCCCGGCGGGCTAGGCCGAGGGCAGGTAGGAGCAGCAGAGCGTGATCGAGAGCCGCCGGCCAGACCCACAAAGGGCACCGGCACGCTTCCGGAGCGCGAGACACAGGAGGAAGGACCAGGTCCAGGGGCAAAGCTTCCCAACGATACACTCTGTACTCAGAGCGTGCCTCTTATCGCCGGGACAGCCTTGTAGGACAAATCATGCCGGGACCACCAGACGTTCAAGGAGTTGGTCGTGCCAACCTCCACCTTCCGTTGGGGGCGAAGTTTCTCTCTCCCCCTACCGCCTCTCCCTGGGTCTGGAGGGGGCGTTCCGCGAGCAGTCAGAGCGTTCAAGATGGCCCAGCTAGTCCAAGATAGCCTCCAAGATCGCACCGGATAGCCCAAGATGGTTGAAGATGGCTTCTAGCATGCCTCCAAGAAGCCCCAAGACCGACAAAAGAAGGTTCCAATTGGCCCTGGAGCCTCCCAACAACTCCCCGAGAGGACAAACATACATCAAAAACGAGGGGAAAATCAATGTCATTTGCATCCTCACCTTTTCGCTTCCGACGGGCTCTTGAGGCTTCAAGATTGATCCAAAATAGCTCAAGATAGCCCCATAAGGGGCCCGGGAGGGCCACAGACGGCCCAAGAGCGCCCCAAGAGCACCCCAAGAGGGCCTCAAAAGGGGACGGTTCGGCCTCCAAGGGGGGACCCAAATCCGCGCCGCCCCTCTTTTTGATCTATGCCCCCCAAGGTGGTCCAAACTGGCCCCTCAAGGCCCCCACAAGAAGGCCCCAACAGGGGTCCACGAGAGCCACAAAGGCCTCCAAAGCAAACCAAATAGCCAGGGTTCCACGAAGGCCCCAAGAAGCATCCAAGAGGCTCCCAGAGCGTGACTGCATGGTGCTGCACATCCCTGATCTCGAAGGGTCAAGAATTATGCCATGCTATGACGTTTCTGCTTGACAAGACCCTATCAAGGATGCTGCCATCCAATTATCCTTCTCCTCCTCCTCCTCCTCGTCATCATCATCCTGCCCTGCACCGCAATGCTAAACTGTGTCGAGGGCAGTGGAGTGAAAGCCAGACATGCAATGGCGAAGCCTACCTGGGATCTGTATCAGGCTGCTCCGGTGGACGTCCAGCCGGTTGGAGGCCATCTTGATCCACCAGGCACTGGCGGCACAGGCAGGGGAAGCGGGGGAGCAGAAAGTCAATAGAGGCCTCCTAGATGGGGTCGGAGTAGATGTAGTCGGAGGATCGCGCCGTATCGCCGATGTATCGGCGATGTATCGGCGATGCATCGGCGATGCACTGGCAACGTCGGTGATGCACTGGCGACGTCGGCGTGGAGAAAATCGGGCTCCACATCGAGCCGCATCGCCGATGCATCGTCGATGCGGCGCGATCCTCCGACCCCATCTACTCCGACCCCATCTAGGAGGCCTAGAGTCAAGTAGGGGGAGAGGAACAGAGGGAGGGAGGGAGGGAGGGAGGGAGGGGACGAGAGACGAGCGCCAGACTCGTGCGCGCTCCACTAAGGAGCCCGCCCGGGCCCGTCAGGGCATGGCGCGGATGCCGTATAGCCTCACCACGGGAGGGAAGACGAGGCGGAGGCTCCAGGAGAAATCGAGGCGGCTGGGGAGGGAAAGGGAGCAAATCGGGGAAAGAGAGGGAGTCGAGGAAGGAGAAGAGAAGAGGAAGTCGAAGAGGGGGTCAGGGGAGGCCGAGGAGGGAAAAGTGGGGGAGAGAGGGAGTCGAGGAAGGAGCAGATGAGGGGGGAGTCGAAGAGGGGGTCGGGGAGGGATGAGGACAACGCGGGGGGAGGGAGGGAGGGAGGACGGCGGGGAGGAGGCGGGGAGCGCGTGCCGCCAGGCGAATGCCCTTCGGCCTCGCCAACCGCGGAAGGTCTCCGCCCTGATGGCGTGTGCCCTTGCCGTTCGGCCACCGCGCACGGCGGGTGACTACCTGGGCATTGGCTTCCGACAACGCGTGGGGCGTCCAACCTTCTGCTCCTCCTCCTCCTCCTCCTCCCCCTCCTCCTCCTCCTCCACCACCACCACCACCTCCTCCTCCTCCTCCTCCTCCACCACCACCACCTCCTCCTCTTCCTCCTCCTCTTCCTCCTCCTCCTCCTCCTCCACCACCACCACCACCACCACACCTCCTCCTCCTCCTCTCCTCCTCTCCTCTCCCTCCTCCTCCCCCTCCCTCCCTCCTCCTCCTCCTCCTCCTCCTCCTCCTCCTCCTCCTCCTCCTCCTCCTCCTCCTCCTCCTCTCTCCTCCTCCTCCCTCCTCCTCCTCCTCCTCCTCCTCCTCCTCCTCTCTCCTCCACCTCCTCCTCCTCCTCCACCTACGCCTCCTCCTCCTCCTCCTCCTCCTTCTCCTCCTCCTCCTCCTCCTCCTCCCCCTCCTCCTCCTCCTTCCCGAGCAATCGTGGCGTTCCCACAGAGCGGATCGTGCAACATCGGCTGGTGCTCTGGGCCGGTGGCGGCGTTCAGCCTGGAACACCCACGCCAGAGTCGTCGCCACGTCAACACGGCGCGAACCTGCTGTGAACAGTTCGGATTTTGAGCATTTACCGATCCCTACCCCCACTGGCGTGGCCTGGGCCCCACTGGCCGATTTACCCCCGAGATGGGCAAATAGGCGGTTTCCTTCGGGATTCGAGGGCCAGGTTACACGAGGCTGAGATTTGAATGAGGGCCAGAGTGAGGGGGGGACCGGCTCGGCGGGTTCGGTCGGCATCGAG
>CAUYUJ010001555.1:51284-66284 GCA_963575745.1 Prorocentrum cordatum | reverse complement strand
ATCACCAGCATCATCAGCATCATCATCGTCACCCTCAACATAGACATCGCCATCATAGTAGACATCTGACTCCTCACGGTCGTCTCCATGGCCACCACCACCACGATCAGAATCACCACCATCATCACCATCGTCAGAATCATCACGAACATCAAAATCCTCTCAACACCATCACCATCACCATCATCATCACCATCAGCATCGCCATCACCATCATCGTCGTCATCAGCCGTACCCTCGTCCTGTTCCTCCTCCTCCTTTTAAGGCCGTCGCATCGTCCTCATCCAACTCCGCCTCCGCCTCCGCTCCCTTCTACTCCTCGTCCTGCAAGGACCACAAGGCGCCCTCCTGACGTAGCCGATGAGCATACCCAACACCACCGCGCAGACGCCGACCTCACACTCCCCGCGCCAGGCAGGAGGAAGAGGCGGAGCAACAGGAGACGGAGGTGGGAACGGGGGGAGGGAGGCGAGGATCGAAGGCGGGCCCAGGGGGGGGCTTCCGATAAGCCCCGCCGCCCTCTAGGAAGGCCTGGCCGGCCACTTCCCCCCTCGGCGCGCGGCCGAGGGGAGAGGAGGGAAGAGGGAGCGGGACACACTTCGCACACAACCAACGTCGAGCGACGCCTTGGCCTCCCGCTCCTGCATGTTCAACGGCGACCGCAACAAGGACAGTGCACTCCGCAAGAGCTGGCTAGGTGCGGGCCTCACGAGAGCTGTTACGATGCGGACCTCGTCAGAGTTGGCTAGATGATGAACGGCAGCAGTGACGGCACTGATGATTCCGTGACGAAGGATGGCGATGCTCACAACAGCATTCGCATGCCTTAATCAAGAAGATCGTGATGTCCCCCGCTGTGAAGTGATAACCCTTCAGCATGTCGTAGGCCACGCTGAACAGCACAATGGCGGTGCCTTGCTGCTGCGCTCAAAATGCACCCCGTGCCAACACAAAACACGTCGAAGAAGAACATGTGGGCACGGAACCCACTATCGCACGATACACACACACACACACACACACGGGCACGCGCGCACGTACGACCACACGTATTTCCATCCGTCTTAAAGTCGCAGCGACAGCCAACCATAGAGTTGCAGGATGCGCAACCTCAAGTTGCAGTTGAACGCGTGCCGAGTGCGCCATGAACCAGGCGTGCCTGGCACGCTTGACCCCCAGGGACGCCTGGCGCGCCTGTCACTCGTGGCGCACCTCGCCCCAGCGTCACGCACCTGGAGACCACAGTGGTTCACAAGTAGCTGTCCATGCAAAGATGATCGCTGAATCTGCTGAGACTCGTGTGCGAATTATGTGTTGGGAAGGCGGCTGGAAGTGAGCCAAACAGCGCGCGTGAGGTGTCTAGACCGCTCCACTAAACCCCTTCCCCTAGGAGATTCGCGCCAGGTGGAGCGTCCAGATAGGATTCTGGGAGGCCAAGGTAAGCCTGCGAAAGAAAGGCGGGCGTTTGGGGCCGCTTGGCGTGCGCAAGGCTTGCACGTTGACATCACACTTACAAATGCATTCGAACATTCATAAACGAGTGAGAAGTGGCCGTTTTAGGTATGGTCATTTGGGGTATGGTCGTTGTGGGTCTGCCCAGGCGAGTCCAGAATGGCGGTGCCTTGAAACGGACCTCCGGAAACCCCAAAATAGCCTGATCTAGTTCAAGATAGCCCCCTGCGTGCCTCTGAGAAAGGCCCCGAGACCGCCCCAAGACAACTCCAAGAAGGCCACACAGCCTCCCAAGGACGCCCCCGAGAGGCCCACACCCTTCCCAAATCTGCGGAACATTTCGCCCTTTCGATTCCGACCGGCTCTGGAGGCCTCAAGATGATTCCAAGATGGCCCGAGAGAGCCGCAGAAAAGACCCATGGGACCCCCAAGACGGCCCCGAGAGCGCCCAACGGCGCACCAGGAGCGCCCCGGGAGGCATCCACGAGGCCCCGTCAGGGGGGAGGACACACACGCGCCGCCCCCTTCGTTGATCGATGGCCCCAAGGATGGTCCCAATAAGGGGCCCCAAGGCTCCCAGAAACAGCGCAACGAGAGGCCCGCAAGGGAGCCCCCCAGAGAGCCACAAGAGACCCCCCAGACCAGAGGGCCCAAAGGGCCCTCTGGGGTATCCAAATCAAAACCACTTGGGGAGGGAGGGCAAACGAGCAAAAGGGGCGTCCACAACTGCCTAAGAATGGCCCCAAGAGGCTCCCCAACGTGACTGTTGGCCTCCTTGCTCCACTGCGTGCTTACCCACGCCACTCCTGCAGACAACTCGTGGCCGTCGTTCATGGATTGGTTCGTGGGATGTGCCAAACGGTAAGAGAAACACCGACACACCCAAACGCGCAAACACAAACACAGTCTCAACATGCACACGCGCCTTCCCGCCGGCCATTATCCAGCCACACACAAACACACACCACCCGCTGCAACCACGTAGCCAGACACGCGAAGACGCGCGATTGTGTTCATGAGACCCCACCAGCGAGGCGAGCGCGACGACTCTTTGCCCGATCCATCAGGAGCCCACGGGGACAGCAATACTGAACCGACCACCAAACCGAAAGAGACGCAAACGAACGGACCGAGAGCAGCCTCGAAGGATGCAGCGGCACGCAGCGGCGCAGCAACCCACCGAGTCGAACCGACCGAATGCAGCCGACTGCGAAGCAGCCGAACCTATCGAACCGCAGACACACTTAGACACCTGACTCACGCAGATGCGCGCGCCATCCGTTTCTCACGCTGACAACCGTCGGCGCGAGCGAAGGTACATTCGAGCGGGTTACCGCTCTGCTGCAACGCGGAGGGCGCCCCATAGGAAGCAAAAAAATTGACCTAAATCGCTCCACATCGCCCACATCGCCCACCCTCCACCCCTCCGCCTTCGCGTAGTGGCTTGCAGCTTGCACGCATGTGGACTGCGATCCCAGATGTGATGCAGCCGCGCACACACACACACACACACACACACACACACACACACACACACACACACACACAACACATACCCAACGCACACACAATCACACAAACACACACACACACACACATGAGCATCCTCCTCCAACAGTGCACGCGCCAAAGCAAGCACGGACACTCGGAGCCACCGAAGTTCTGAGCCACCACTGACGCGCGCGCGGCAGCACAGGTACGCACACCCAAACAAACACACACACACACATAAACAAACAAACAAACAAACAAACAAACAAACAAACAGAACAAACACACACACACACACACACACACACACACAAAAACACTCACACACACACACACACACATACACCACGCGCAAGGCAAGCAAGGGAGCGCAAGCGCGCGATTAATTCAACGGCACCGCGTCACCACGTCCCCACAGCCTCACCCTACGCCCCATCATCAGCCGCCTTGGACAACACACACTCGGGCACGCAACTCGGCGCCGCTGGAAACGAAGGCCGCGAAGCCGCGGGTGCCTTGCGCCCCGACTGCGCGCGGCATGGAGGACTGGGCGGAGCACGTAGCACGCAGTCAGGTCTGCGCTGGATCGGATCGCGAAATCGGATCGGATCGAGAGCGGATCAAATCGCCAGCGAATCGCCCCGAATCGATCGGTAACGAATCGCCGCGCCGCGCGTCTGGCTGGCCCTGGCCGATGCCGGTGAATGGAGGCGAACCGCATCGAGTTGGAACCGCGGCCCGAGCCAGCGAATCGGATCGCATCGAATCGGATCGGCAGGCGGCCCTGGCAGTGCGGCGGAGACACCGTGGCACGGCGCAGCGCAGAGCGCGGCGCGGCAGGCACTGCCCGAGGCCGGGCGGCACGGGGCCAGCCCGCCCCCCGTGCCGTGCCCCGCGACGGCCGCAGCCTGGCCACCCCCCTGGCCGGCCCGCGAGAGGCACCGCCTCTCCCCGAGGCGGCGGGGGGGTGTGGCCGACGGGCCTGTTTCCCACTACCACCACCATACGTAAGCTGGAGGGGGGAGGGAGGTGGAGGACGAGGAGGAGGAGGACCGCCTCCCTCCTCCTCCTCCTCCCCCTCCCCTCCTCCTCCTCCTCCTCCTCCTCCTCCTCCTCCGCCTCCTCCTCCTCCTCCTCCTCCTCCTCCTCCCCTCCTCCTCCCCCTCCTCCTCCTCCTCATTATCAGCATCATCCATCCTCCTCCCTCCTCCCTATCTCTCCTCCTCCTCCTCCTCCTCCTCCTCCTCCTCCTCCTCCTCCTCCTCCTCCTCCTCCTCGCCCTCCTCCTCCTCCTTCCACCCTCCAACTTATGGTGGTGGTGGTGGTGGAAGACAGGCCCGTCAGTGGCACTGCTTCCAGGGCTGGCCCTCGGAGCCGCTCGGGAGAAGAGAGGAGCACGGAGAGGGGAGCACGGAGGGGGGCAGGAGCAAGGGATGGCAACATCAACACCAACAGGGCGAGGAGGTGCGAGGATGCAAGGGTTATGTCGGGCCCGTCCCCCTACAGGCCGATTTTCTATGAAAAACAATCAAAAAATACTAAAACTTGTCAAAACAATTATGCTAACGGAGTTCCCCACATAAAGATATTAACGGTTTCGTGGGACTCATGGGGTACGACAACATCAACACGAAGGAGAAGCTCATCGAACGAGTAAGTACGCACGAAAGGGCAGACGAAAGAAAGGAGGGAGGACAAGTGCTCAGGAAACGAAACTTTGTACAAAGTATGGGTTTCCGATACCCTCCTCGCTCAGGCGGGGCCTCCCTGGAGAGGTGGGAAAGGCACGAAACCATGTAAATAGTATGGGTTCCCGATACCCTCCTCGCTCAGGCGGGGCCTCCCTGGAGGGGTGGGAGGGGCACGAAGCCTTGTACATAGTATGGGTTTCCGATACCCTCCTCGCTCAGGCGGGGCCTCCCTGGAGAGGTGGGAAAGGCACGAAACCATGTAAATAGTGTGGGTTCCCGATACCCTCCTCGCTCAGGCGGGGCCCCCCTGGAGGGGTGGAAGGGGCACGAAACCATGTAAATAGTATGGGTGTCCGATACCCTCGCTCAGGCGGGGCCTCCCTGGAGGGGTGGGAGGGGCACGAAACCATGTAAATAGTATGGTTTCCGATACCCTCCTCGCTCAGACGGGGCCTCCCTGGAGGGGTGGGAGGGGCACGAAACCATGTAAATAGTATGGGTTTCCGATACCCTCCTCGCTCAGGCGGGGCCTCCCTGGAGGGGTGGGAGGGGCACGAAACCATGTAAATAGTATGGGTTTCCGATACCCTCCTCGCTCAGGCGGGGCCTCCCTGGAGAGGTGGAAAGGGCACGAAACCATGTAAATAGTATGGGTCCCGATACCCTCCTCGCTCAGGCGGGGCCTCTGGAGGGGTGGGAGGAGCACGAAAACTTGCAAATTGTATTGGTTTCCGATACCCTCCTCGCTCAGGCGGGGCCTCCCTGGAGGGGTGGCAGGGGCACGAAACCATGTAACTAGTACCGGTTTCCGATACCCTCCTCGCTCAGACAGGGGCCTCCTTGGAGGGGTTGGAGGGGCACGAAATCATGTAAATAGTATGGGTTTCCGATACCCTCCTCGCTCAGGCGGGGCCTCTCTGGAGGGGTGGGAGGAGCACGAAACCATGTAAATAGTATGGGTTTCCAATACCCTCCTCGCTCAGGCGGGGCCTCCCTGGAGGGGATGGAGGGGCACGAAACCGTGTAAATAGTATGGGTTTCCGATACCCTCCTCGCTCAGGCGGGGCCTCCCTGGAGGGGCGGGAGGGGCACGAAACCTAGTAAATAGTGTGGTGCTCCGATACCCTGCTCGCTCTTGCGGGTATGGTATGGTAAGGTATGTATGGTATGGTATGATATGGTGTTGTTCGGTATTGTGTGGTATGTATGGTATGGTATGGTGTGGTATGGCATGGTAGGTATGGTATGGTATGGTATTGTTTGGTAGTGTGTGGTATGTATGGTACGGTATGGTTATGGTTATGGTTATGGTATGGTATGGTATGGTATGGTATGGTATGGTATGGCATGGCATGGCATGGCATGGCATGGCATGGCATGGCATGGCATAGTATGGTATGGTATGGTATGGTATGGTATGGTATGGTATGGTATGGTATGGTATGGTACGGTATGGTATGGTATGGTATGGTATGGTAGGTATGGTATGGTATGGAATGGTAGGCATGGTATGATATGGGAGGCTGGAATGGTAGGCATGATATTGATATGGGAGGCGGGAGGCGGGAGGGAGAAGGAGAGGATGTTCTGGGAAAACAAGAAACCCACTCAGGATGTCGGGAAATGCTCAAAAAATCGTCCCCAGACTATTGTTTGACTATTTTGGAAGATTCCTCCTGTAGAGGGACAGGCCCGACTTAATGCGAAAGGGAGTCTCCCTGGTAGTGTGGTCCCCCCTCTCGCTCGGGACATCCCCGGCCTCCAGCTCGGGGGGGCGTTGTGGATCTCCTCGCTGGAGGTGGGACCCCTGTTGCTGTTGGTGTCGCGACTCCTCCCTCCGAGAGGGAGGAGTCCAGGAGAGGAGGAGCGGAAGAGAGTGGAGGGCCGAGGGGGAGCTGGATCGCGGGATGAGAGGAGGGAGGCAGTGGACCCGAACCAGCCATTGCGAACGACCAACCTTGAGAATCATCTCCCCTCCCCCCGTACTCCCTCCCGCGCGTTCCCTGTTCAACTCTCCCTCCTCCCCAGACCACGTCGCGATTGTTTCACAACGTGGACCCCCCGATCGGGGCTCTTTTCCTCAGCACCGGTTTCTCATTCCGAGCCGCTTGGTCCCCCGGCCCAGCGAGAGGCAGAGGGCCAGAGTTGGCAAACAAGAGTTCCGTCGCGATCCTCTTTCACGACGCGAGTAGGTATGGAGCACTCCCTGTGAACCTCTCCCCCCCCTCATCTCCTCTTCACAGCTCCCTCTCGTCCGGTCCCCGTCCACCTACCATCCCCTCTCCCCCCGCCACCCTGTCCCTGGGGAAGCGAGAAAACCAGACCCCCGACGACCAGATATCCGTCCGACGACTCGACCTTTCCTAATCACAAGCCCTGGGAGCACTGGACACCGTTCCCGCCGTTTCTTGACGGCGCTGGGGACCAGAAAGCGCCTCCAGACGCCCGACATGGCGGAACAGAAACGATGGCGGGATGTGTGCTCGATTCGCAAGGCGTACGGGAGTCAACACGCAGAGGTAGGACTGGCTCATGGGCTTGTTTGCCACCACCACCACCATAAGATGGAGAGGGACGAGGTCCTCCTCTTCCTCTTCTTCTTCCTCCTCCTCCTCCTCATCCTACACCTCCTTCTCCCTCCAACTTATGGTGGTGGTGGTGGTGGGAAACAGGCCCATCACTGGCACCGTCGTTCAGAAGCGACTCGCCCTGGATCTGGACCGTCAGCGTGGGCGACGCACCAAGCTCCTTCAGCAGACTGACCACTGCCACCGGGTCCTGCCGCGCGGTGGCTCGTCACAGCCATCCTCCTACTCCTCCTCGGCCTCATCCTTCGACCAGCTGTCCTCCTCTTCCGCCTCCACATCCGCCTCGTCCTCCGACGCTCCCTCATCCTCCCCATCGTTCCTCTCCTCCTCCAACGCGTAGCCCTCCTCACTCGGCTCCAAGATGCTCCTCCACATGATCCTGTCTTCGTCAGCTCCCTCCCTCGCAATATCCTACGAGTCCTCCTTCAATTTCTCAGAACCATGTCCCTCATCATCATCAGCATTATCATCACCACCACCATAATCCTCGTCACCGTCATCGTCAGCATCATCAGTAGCAGCAGCAGCAGCATCATCATCATCAGCATCATCATCATCATAAGAAGCGTCATAAGAAACAGCAGCATCATCATCAGCATCAGCATCAGCATCAGCATCAGCATCATCAGCATCATCATCAGCATCATCGGCAGCAGCAGCACTATGATCATCACAAGCATAATCACCAACAGTATCAATGCCACAATCAGTATCATGGCTATACCTTCTCAACATCACCATCAGCATCATCAGCAGCATCATCAGCATCATCATAGTCAGCAGCGCCATCACCATACTCATCATAACAATCAGCATCATCACCACCAGTCGCCATCATCAGCAGAATCACCATACTAAGCATCATCATCTTGATAATCATAATCCTCCTCCTCCTCCTACTCCTCATCCTCCGCATCAGTATCAAGGCCATCATCGTCGACGTCATCATCATTAGCAGCATGACCAGAATGATCATCATGACCACCATCACCATCGCCATCACCATCACCATCACCACCATCATCATCACAGGAGAGCCCATTACCGACTCATTAAGACGGATCGGCGATCGACATGAATCGGATCGGCGGATATCGGCAGCCAAATCAGGAGAAGACGAATCAGCAGCCACAGCACCCACATCGGCAACATCATCGGCAGCATCAGCATCATCGTCATCAGCATCGTCATAACCATCGTCATCATCATCACAATCAACATCATTAACAGCATCATCAGCAACAGCATCATCAGCATCATCATCGTCATCACCATCGTCATCATCAGCATCATCATGATCAGCATCGTCGTCTTCGTCGTCGTTGAGGTCATCATCGCATCCTCATCCGCACAATCAACCTCAACATCATCGTCCACATCCTCATCAACAGCATCAACATCGGTACGATCAACAGTCATCATCGTGGCCTGCGTCGTCACAGTCACATCGGCCCTGAGGCCAGCGCAGATTTCTCGGATCGACAGGACCCCGCGACCTGGCGCGCCGAGCGCGCGAAGGGCGGCGCAAAAGGTGCTTCAAGGCGGGGCCAGCGCCGACCAGAGGAAACCGCGCGGACACCCGGAAGGTTCTGCTAATGGTTATGCATGTTCGTCTGCCTACTACCGTTGGCATTGGCATCACTATCACTGTTCGCCATGTTATCATTACCCTTTCGTTGTAGTGTCCATCGTCGCCGTCTTATGCTTAGTGTTCTTCCTAATATGAGAATGAGTCGTAAGATTAGTCGACCCATCATGCTTATAAGAAGTGTGACTATTTCGAACTACGGTTCACTGCCTCCTCCTCGTCCTCCTCCCTCACCTTTCCACCCTACATCGTTATCCTCCTCATCCTTTCCTTCATCCTCCTACTCCTCCTCCTCCTCCTCCTCCTCCTCCTCCTCCTCCTCCTCTTCCTCCTCCTCCTCCTCCTCCTCCTCCTCCTCCTCCTCCTCCTCCTACTCCTACTCCTACTCCTCCTCCTCCCCCCACTCTTCCATCCTGCCTCCTCCTCCGCCATATCCCCACCCACCTGCCCGCCCAGCCCCCATCCCCCACCCGGGCGCTTGCAGGGCTGGCGCACATGGCATCGGAAAAGGAGAGGCACGATCTCTCCGTGGCGGCGAGGATGGAGGCCATCGTGAGGCACAGCAGGAAGGACCACTCGTACTCGAACCTCGGAGGAGCTCGACGGGGGAGGGCGAGCGCAAGGTAGGAATATGTCGGGCAGGTCCCTCTACAGTAGGAATATTCAAAAATAGTCCCCCAAAAACATCTGGGAACGATTTTGTTGACCATATGTGAATACTGTTTGAATATTTTTGGAGTGTGCTTTATTTTTCGTACATACTCCGCCTGTAGGGGACAGGCCCGACCTAAAGGTAGGATCAGCCATAATCGGATCGGGAAATCGGATCGAATCGGGTGTTTCTTCCTCTCGCCTCGCAATGCGCCCATCCCACTCGCGGGCGCTGCCCGATCCGACGACGCCGCCTGCCCCATCTGGCTGCTCGACTCCGTCTGCTCGCTGCTCCTCGTCCTTCCCAGACATCCGGCTGCTCCAATGCTCTCGATGCGCGGGCCCTGGAGGTCTGGACCACTTCGTAAGGACTGGTTTTTCGTACCGAGTCGCTCTCCGATGGCCCCGAGGCCCAGCGATGGGCCCCCAGAGGCCGAACACGGCCAAACACCCGCGGCTCCAATTTTTCCGGGAGCGTCGGATCTCAGGGTTCCTCCCTGCTTCCCCCCTCCCTCCCTTCCCCCCCCCAAAACGTCCATCCTCCGAGCGTGGAGAGAGGGCCACGTTTGGGCCTCGACGGGGTGGCACTCCAAGGCGGCGCGGCCTGCGGAGCCCATCTGTGGGGCGGCGCCGAGGCGGCCAGCTCCTCGTGTGGGCCGGCGGCCTGTCGCCCTCCAGCTGCCCGACGACGTCCCGAAGGAGGCCCTGGAGATGGAGCTGACTGGCCTGTTTTCCGCCACCACCAGAAGTTGGAGGGGGGAGGGAGGTCCTCCTCTCCCTCTTCTTCCTCCTCCTCCTTCTCCTCATCCTCATCCTCCACCTCCTTCCCCCCTCCAACTTGTGGTGGTGGTGGAAAACATGCCATCAATGGAGCGATGGGCCGCGGACGTCCGCATAGGGCGACGACATCTGTACCCGTAGACAGGCCAACGCCGATGTGTAGGTAACGGCGATGCAGGTTCCGGTATTTGCGGGAATACGCGTGGCTCGTGATTTCTGCAACTCGCTGTGTCGTTGTTTCCATCGATGCATTTGCGTAGGGGAAACGATCGCTATCCTACAGTATGTAATCTCTGCTTTTTGTTCCTGCTCATTATGCTCCTCATCCTCCTCCTCCTCCCCCTCCTCCTCCGCCTTCGCCTCCGCCTCCGTATCATCCTCATCATCCTCACCACCATCGCCATCACCATGATCATCATTGTCCTATTCTTCATCCTCGCTGTCATCTGCATTATCCTCCCTCACCCGCACGTGTCAGGCTGACAAAACCGGATGGAACCACTGCATGTACCAGTACGTGAAGCCGGCAAGGGAGAAGGAGCAGATGAGCACGCCAGGCCCAGCCTGAGCTCCGATGGGGGCGGGCAAGCATTAGGTCGGGCGTGCTCCCCTTCAGGGGGATTTTGGACGAAACATGAAAAATACTCACAAACAAAAAACAAATTGCCAACATAAATACTCAAAAGATCGTCCCAAAGCATTTCCTGACTGTTTCTGGATATTCCTTCTGTAGAGGAACAGGCCCGACTTAGGCAAGCGAGATCCTGCAGACCCCCAGCCCGCGTTCCTCTTGGCGCGCGCGGGAGTGCAGGGGCCGCAGAACAAAAAAAAGAGAGACTGCTTGGCCTTCAGGGCTTGTGCGACGGCGCGGCGGCGGCCCCTCCCCCCTCCTTTTGGCGGCGCCCCTCCCCGGCTCCTTTCCACACCACGCCCTCGGATCATTGGGGACTGGCAATTTTCTGGCTGGCTTCAGTCGTGCCTGTCCTCCTACAGGGGGATTTTGGAAGAAAAAAGTTATAAGAAAAGAAAAATGCCCCCAAATGGTCAAAAAAATAAACAACAAATCGTCCCCACACTATTTTTGTTACTATTTTTTGGATATCCCTCCTGTAGGGCGACAAGCCCGACGTAAGGCAGGCTTACTGTTTCGAACAACAGGTAAGGACACGAACCCCCACCTGTTGCACCAACTTGCGAGGGAGGACGAGCACGGGGACGAGGACGAGGAGGAGGGCGCGGGCGAGGAGGACGAGGAGGGGGACAACGAGGAGCACCTGGCGGAATCTCTGAAGGGGCCCCAGGACACACAAATAAATACACACAAATAAAATGTTCCCCCATATTTTCGTATATTTTCTGGGTTTCTGCCTTCCCCCCCACTTCCCATATTTCCCAATATTTTCCTGGGGATCGACGATTAATTGTGTCTGTGTGTTTCTTCCTCTTCTGAATCTCGGCGGCCTGATCCTCCCAACCGCAGGCGTCGGGGGAGCGCAAACACGGATTAGCGATCCACGGATTTGGCGCGCGGTCGCCACATCCATGGATCGGGGGAGATGCCCTCACCAAGATGCGGCCGGTGCCGCCTCGCTCAGCGACGGAAGTCCGCGATTTCCCACGGAAACGGGGCCCGTCGCTGATCCACGCCCCCTTAATCCATGTTTGGGATCGCCTGAAAGCGTGGGCAACAAGGACGACGAAAAAGAAGCAGCACTATCCCCCAGACCCCTCCTGGGGTGAAACTGGGTAGATTCTGGCAAACCGAACCGTCCTGGAATCTCTAAAAAAAAATCCCGCGAATTCTCTCGAATCTCCAATCTCCAAGAAACACTTCCCGCGAATCTCCAAACAAAATCTTCGGGCCGGCAGATATCCAGGAAAACTTCGTGCCTAAAGCATCTTTCGGCGAATCTCAAACCAATCTTCGCGCAAAATCCCCGACGAAATCTCCGCCGGAAATGTTCCGGAGACTTGCCCAAAATGTTCTGGAAATGTGTAGAGTTCTGCACGCCGGAGGTGTTCCGGAAGTTAGCCAGAAATGTTTCTGAGAGCACGTCAAGGATTTGCTGCAGAGTTTCCGGAAAAGATTCCCGCAGAGATTTGAAATGCCAGGTAGCTCCTCGGAGATGCTACAGCCCGGAGATTTTCCAGAGATCGGTCCAAATTCAATTTGGAGATATCCCCAGAGATGTTCTCTATAGGCTTGTCATCCAGAGGGCCCCGGTCGCGTTTGCCATATTGACCCAACCTACTCCTTGGGAGAGGTGAAGGACGGATTGAGTAGGGCTGGGGGGTCAGGTCCGCAGAACATCCCAAACGGACGCCAAGGGGCGCAACCCGCCAGTTCGGTCAAGCTGGAACTGATGCACCACACCCGACGTCAAGCCAACACCTTGAGAACATGAGCGAGTGGTTATACGTTGCACACCTTTTCGGCTTGACCGGCGAGGCGTTTAACCAAATGGTCGCCTTTTTGTTGGTGGTCCTTTGAGCAGTGACCGACCGTCCCGGCATTCCTATAGGCCTACCACAAAATATTTTCAGAACCCACAAATGTTCTAACTTATAACATTAACCCTATGTGCTAAAACAAGACAGTCTTAGCCAGAACTGTTCTAAGAACAGTTCGTGGAAACCACAAAAGGTTATTAGAACATTGTTTGGTAGGCCTATAGGCGAGCCAGGACGCTTCGCCACTGCTTGAATAAAGGGGTACGGTGCCAATCGTGGAAATGGCGATGCTATCTGCGATAAGTAACATCGCCAGAGTCCCCTTCCACATCAAATAAACACCACACCCCTTTATACCATACCCCTTTCCTACCTCCAGAGAAGCGTGCGCGGTGGCCGCCCAGGCGAGGGTTCTGCGGGCGCTGGCGGCCGCCTGCGCGGGGGAGCCCCGGCTCGCATCCGTTCGGGTGCTGCGCGGGACGCCACGCGAGCCAAGGTCGAGTCTAGGGCGACGAGGCCTCTACTGGCCATCGCTCGGACGTCCATTCCCTGTGCTTGTTTGGGTTTCGTGCGTGTTTTTTTCGCCAAATGATCAAGGATGCTCCGCGATGGTCCTCGCCGAAGGAAAAATGCACACGTCCGAGCGATGCCAAGTCTACGTATGCACTGCCTAAGGCAGTGGATACAGCAGGGCTCCGACCACAGGAAGCCCTCCACAAGAAGCCCAGCCCCGAGGCCCCAGGCCGTCCACCGACGTTTGGTGTGGGAAGGTCACGCCTTCCATCGCAAAACCATCGAGACCCAGGAAACCCAGGGCGCCCTGGGGGGCAAGCAGGGCGCTTCTTGGCATGGGTCTCCACTGTATGCACTGCCTGGGGCAGTGGATATGTGTAGATCCCGTTGCCCTCGAGGGAGGAGGAGGCGGAGGAGGAGGAGGAGGAAAGGGAAGAGGAAAAGGAAAAGGAACAGGAGGAGGAGAGGAAGGAAGAGGAGGAGGAGGAGGAGGAGGAAGGAGGAGAGAGGAGGAGAGGAAGGAAGAGGAGGAAGGAGGAGGAAGAGGAGGAGGAAGAGGAGGAGGGAGGAGGAGGAGGAGGAGGAGGAGGAGGAGGAGAAAGGAGGAGGAGGAGGAGGTGGAGGATCCTCCCTGGACCCTCGGGGGCTGACGCCCGAGCCCACGCCTGGCGCTCTGCTGGAAGCTCCTGGGCTCCCATACGAGCAGGTGGCGCAAAAAGCGCGCCGTGGCTGGACCCAAACAGTGTTTTCGTTTTCATGATGTTGTCGTTTTGTTTGTTCTCGTTTTGTTTCGTTTTCGTGTTGTTTCGTGTTGTTTCGTTTTGTTATCGTTTTGTTTGTGCTTCGTGTTCGTGTTGTGTTCGTGTTCGCTCGTGCTATCTTGAGTTCGCCTTCGCTGCAAGACGACACCGAAACGAAAACGGCCCACGAGGTCGCCGGAGCACCGTTTAGGTCCACCCCCGAAGCGCGCATCGAGACGAGTGGAGGCGAGGTTCTGTCCTTGGACCCCGCCACCTCGGCGGCAGGGGGAGGAGAACGGCGAAGCGGCGCCCAAGGGAAGGGCAGGAGCAGGACGAGCAAGAGAAGTGGCAGGGGAAGGGGCAGGAGGAGCAGGATGGGGAAGGCACAGGTGCAGGCAGGCGAGGAGCAGGAAACAGCTGGATCGAGAGCAAAACAAGGACTTGAGCATCAGACGACCCTGCTCGCACGCACTGGGAGAAGGAGGCCGCCTCCCGCTCCCACCTCTCAACAAGGCCCACCGTCGACTTCAACAAGATCAGGAGGGGCGGGAAGGGAGGAGGGTTCCGTATGCATCTCATCCTCATCATCGTCATTCCCCTCATCAAAAGTGGTGAGCTACGCCACGCCAGGTTCCTGACATGTCTGCTCTATCATCCTTAACCGCCCTCCCTCCTCCGCATCCTCCTGCTCCTCCTGCTCCTCCTGCTCCTCCTGCTCCTCCTCCTCCTCCTCCTCCTCCTCATCCTCATCCTCATCCTGCTCCTCCTCCTCCTCCTTCTCCTCATTCGACTCTATCCACCCTCCTCCTTCTCATCCTCCTGCTCCTCCCTCCTCCCTCCTCCTCCCTCCTCCCTCCTCCTCCTCCCTCCTCCTCTTCCTCCTCCTCATCATCAGCATCACCCTCCTCCTACCCCCCTCCTCCTACACATCAGCATCACTCTCCTCGTCCTTACTATCCTGAACTCATCCTCTTCATCCTTCCTCCTGAACTGATATGCGCCTCCAATCAGATAGCGTCCTCACACTAATGTACCTCCTGCTCCTCCTCCTCCTC
>CAUYUJ010001555.1:47779-51184 GCA_963575745.1 Prorocentrum cordatum | reverse complement strand
ACTACGACTACGACTACGACTACGACTACGACTACGACTACGACTACGACTACGACTACGACGACTACGACTACGACTACGACTACTACTACTACTACTACTACTACTACTACTACTACTACTACTACTACTACTACTACTACTACTATAAATACTACCGCTACTACTACTGCTACTGCTACTACGACTACTACTACTACTACTACTACTACTACTACTACGACTACTGCTACTACTACTACTACTACTACTACCACTACTACTACTACTACTACTACGACTACTAGTCCTCCTCCCCCTCCTCCTCCTCGGCCTCCTACTCAGCAGCAGCAGCATCAGCATCAGAATCAGCATCGTCATCAGCATCAGCATCAGCATCAGCAGCATCATCATCATCCGCATCCGCAGCAGCATCGTCGTCATCGTCACCAGCAGCAGCATCGTGATCAGCATCGTCGTCATCAGCAGCATTATCATCATCCAGCAACACCATCATTATCATACCAGCATCGTCAGCATCACCATTAGCATCGGCATCACCAGCAGCAGCAGTATCATCATCATCATCAGCAGCAGCATCATCAGCATCTCAGCATTATCATCAGCATCATCCTCAGCATCGTCATCATCACCATCATCTACATCATCATCGTCATCAGCATCATCATCATCATCGTCTGCATCATCAGCGACAGCATCATCATCAGCAGCATCAGCAGCATCATCAGCATCATCATCAGCAGCAGCAACATCGTCATGAGCATCAGCATCATCGCCAGCATCAGCATCCTCAGCACCCTTATCAGAACCAGAATACGCATCATCATAATACTGATACGCATCAACAGTATCAACATCGGCATCATAAGCATCATCAGCATCAGCATCAGCATCAGCATCAGCGTCATCATCATCATCATCATCATCATCAGCATCATCATCATCATCATCGTCATCATCATCATCAGCAGCAGCAGCAGCAGCATCATCAGCCCTCCGCCTCCTGCTGCTCCTCCTCCTCCGCCTCCTACTCCTCTTCCTCCTCCGTCCCCCCTCCTCCTCTTCATATTCCTCCTCCTACTCCTCATCCGTCTCCTCCTTCTCCTGCTCCAGCTCGTCATCCTCGACCGCGTCATCCCTCTCCTCCTCATCCTCCTCCTCCTACACATCCTCTTCCTCCTCTTCCTCCTCCCCCCCCCTCCTCCTCATCCTCATATTCCTCCTCCGCCTCCTCCGCCTCCTCCTCCCTTCTCTCCTCCTCCTCCTCCTCCTCCTCCTCCTCCTCATCATCATCATCATCATCATCATCATCATCATCATCATCATCATCATCATCATCATCATCAGCATCATCATCATCATCATCATCATCATCAGCATCATCAGCATCATCATCATCATCAGCATCATCATCATCATCCTCATCATCATCATCATCATCATCATCAGCATCAGCATCATCATCATCATCATCATCCACATCATCACCATCATCTGCATCAGCATCGTCATCATCATCGTCTGCATCATCATCATCATCATCATCATCATCAGCGGCAGCAGCATCATCATCATCAGCATCATCATCATCAGCAGCATCATCATCGGCATCATCATCACCCTCCTCCTCCTCCTGCTCCTCCTCCTCCTACACATCAGGATGCCCCTCCTCGTCGTTACTCTCATCCTCGTCCTCATCCTCCGCCTCGACCTCCTTCTCCGCCTCCTTCTTCGCCTCCTCCTCCTCATCATCCCCCTATTCATCCTCCTCTGCTTCCCCTTCCTCCTCCTCCTCTTCTTCCTCCTCCTCCCCCCATCCTCCTCCGCCTCCTCCTCCTCCGCCTCCTCCTCCTCCTCCTCCACCGCTTCCTCCGCCTCCTCCTCCTCCTCATCCACCTCCTCATTCTCATCCTCCTCAGCCCCCTCCTCCTCATCCTCCATCTTCTCCTCCCTCCCTCCTCCCTCCTCCTACCTCCTCCTCCTCCTCTCCTCCTCTTGCTCCTCTTGTCCTCTGCCTCCTCCTCCTCCTCTCCTCCTCCTCCTCCTCATGCTTCCTCCTCATCCTCCTCCTCCTCCTCCTCCCTCACCTCCCTCCACCGTCCTCCCTCCCTCTCTCCCTCCCTCCCTCTCTCCCGCCACCGCCATCCTCATACTCCGCCTCGTCCTCGTCCCACGCCTCCTCCTCCTCCTCATCGTCCTCCGTATCCTCCACCTCATCCTCCTTGCCCCTCCCCCTCCCCATCGTAGTATTCCCCCTTTCTCCTCCTACTCATCCTCCGCCTCAACCTCCCCCCTCGTCTCATTAGGAGTATTTTTCTTACCAGAATGAGTTGTAGTATAATTAATAGTACTGGTAGAATCACGCTTACTATTCATTATTATGCATTATTTCTTCGTATTATTCATCGTACTGGTAGAGGTACACATAGTAATAACAAAAAACTATTTAGTCATAGTATCATGGATCGTATGTTTAGTAGTAGACAAGCCGTATGAATGGTGTTGTTATCCGAAATAGCATGCGCGTATGTATTATTCTGAATCGTAGCATCCGTGTTAATAGCATTGCTATTGTTATTATGAGTAGTATAATTGCCATTCCTATTCATAATACTAGTACTAGTAGTTTTAGCATGAGTGCCAATATTACTAATAGTATTAGGCAGTAGTAGTTGTATTACTAGTGTTGTACGTACGATGTATAGTATTCGTAATACTAGCATTAGTACTGTCATGATTATTATTATTAGTAGTAGTAGTAGTATTATTAGTATTATTAGTATTCGTATTAGCCGTCGGCGTTGTCCTCCTCATCCTCCTCCTCCTCCTCCTCATCATCAGCATCATCATCAGCATCATCACCATCAGCACCATCATCACCATCAGCATGATCATCCGCCTCCATAGCCTCCTCATCCTCATCCTCCCCAACCTCCTCCTCCTCCTCCTCTTCCTCCTCCTCCGCCTCCTCCCTCCTCCTCCTCCTCCTCCTCCTCCTCCTCCTCCTCCTCCTCCGTCTCCCCCCCCGTCCCCCTCCTCCTCCTCCTCCTCCCCTCCTCCTCCTCCTCCTCCTCCCTCCTCCTCCTCCTCCCCCTCCCCCTCCCTCCTCCGGCCCTTCTCCTCCTCCTCATCATCCACCTTCTCCTCATCCTCCTCCTCCTCCTCCTCCGCCTCCTCCCCTCATCTTCCTCGTCCTCCTCCTCCCCCCCTGCCGCCCCCACCTTCCCCTTCCCCTTTCCCCTTCTTCACTGCTACGTTTCCTCAGTATCATCCCGACGTGCTCCTGCTCCCTCCTCCAGCTCCTCCGTCCCTCTCTATATATCTCTGTCGCTCGCTCTCCTCCCCCCCTCCCTCCTCCTCCTCCTCCTCAGCCCCCTCCTCCTCCTGAAATCGCAATCGCAATCG
>CAUYUJ010001555.1:30279-45279 GCA_963575745.1 Prorocentrum cordatum | reverse complement strand
TGCGTGTGTGCGTGTGTGCGTGTGTGCGTGTGCGCGCGCGTGCGTGCGTGCGTGCGTGCGTGCGCGCGTGCGTGCGTGCGTGCGCGCGTGCGCGCGCGCGTGAATGCGCGTGCGCGGGTGTGCGCGGGCGCGCGGGCGCGCGAGCGCGCGGGCACGCGGGCGCGCGGGCGGGCGGGCGAGCGCGCGGGCGGGGGGCGCGCGCGCGAGCTTCGCGCGCCGCGCGCGTGGCGCGCGTCGCGCGTGCGTTATGCGTGCGTGCGTGTGCGTGCGGCGCGTGCGTGCGTGCGTGCGTGCGCGCGTGTGTGCGTGTGTGCGCGTGTTGCGGTAAAGGGTAGCTTGTGCGTGTGCCGGACCCGTGTTTGCGTGTGTGCGTGTGTGCGTGTTGGTGCGTGTGTGCGTGCTGCGTGCGTGCCGTGCGTGTGTGCGTGCTGCGGTGCGTGCCTGTGTGTGTTGTGTGCGTGCGTGCGCGTGTGCGTGTGCGCTGGTGTGCGTGTGTGCGTGACGTGTGCGTGTAATGCGTGTGCGCGTGTGCGCGTGTGTGCGTGGTGCGCGGGTGCGTGCCCCCCCGTGAGTGCGTGCGTGCCTGTTTGCTTGTGTCCCGTCGTTGTTCGCGAGTGCGTGATGTGCGTCGAGTGCCGTGTGGTGCGTTGTGCGCGTGTGCGCAGGAGATGCACGTGTGCTTGTGTGCGTGTGTGCGTGTGTGCGTGCGTGCGTCTGCGTGTGCGTGCGCGTGCGCGGGTGCGTGTGCGCGAGCGTGTGCGTGCGCGTGTGCGCGTGCGCGTTCATGCGCGTGCGCGCGTGCGTGTGCGCGTGCGCGCGCGCGTGCGCCTGCGTGCGTGCGTGTGCGTGTGCGCGCGCGTGCGCGTGCGTTTGCGCGCGCGCGTGCGCGTGCGCGCGCGTGCGCGCGTGCGTGTGCGAGCGCGTGTGCGTGTGCGTGTGCGTGTGCGTGCGCGCGTGCGTGCGTTGTGGCGTGCGCGCGAGTGCGTGCGTGCGTGCGTGCGGTGTGCGTGTGTGCGTGCGTGCGTGTGTGCGTGTGCGCGTGTGCGCGTGTGTGCTGTGTGTGTGTGCGTGTTTGCGCGTGTGCGTGTGTGCGTGTGTGCGTGCGTGCGTGTGTGCATGTGTGCGTGTGTGCGTGTGCGTGCGCGTGTGAGTGTGTGCGTGCATGTGCGTGTGTGCGTGTATGTGCGTGCATGTGCGTGTATGTGCGTGCATGTGCGTGTTTATGCGCGTATGTGCTTGCATGTGCGTGCACGTGCGTGCATGTGCGTGCGTGTGCGAGTATGAACGCGTATGTGTACGAATGTGCGCGTAAATGAGCGTGCGCGCGTGTGCGCGTGAGCGCGTGTGCGCGTGTGCGTGTGAGCGCGTGCAAGTGTGTGCGTGCGTGCGTGCGCGCGCGCGTGCGCATGCGCGTCGCGCGCGTGCGCGCGTGCGTGCGCGCGTGTGCGCGCGCGTGCGCATGCGCGTGCGTGTGCGCGTGCGCGTGCGTGCGCGTGCGCGCGCGCGCACGCGTGCGCGTGCGCGTGCCTGTGCGCGTGCGCGCGCGGGCGCGTGCGCATCCACGCGCGCGCGCGCGTGCGCGTGCGTGCGCGTGTGCGCATGCGTTTGCATGTGCGTGCGCGTGTGCGTGCGCGTGCGCGCGTGCGTGTGCGTGTGCGCGTGCGTGTGCGCGTGCGTGCGCGCGCGTGTGCGTGGGCGCATGCGTGGGCGCATGCGTGGGCGTGTGCGTGTGCGTGTGCGCGTGCGTGTGCGTGTGCGTGTGCGTGTGCGTGTGCGTGTGTGTGCGCGCGTGCGTGTGCGTGTGCGTGTGCGTGTGCATGTGCGCGTGTGCGTGTGCGTGTGCTTGTGCGCGTTCGTGTGCTTGTGCGTGTGCGTGTGCGTGCGCGTGTGCGCGTGCGCGGGCGCGGGCGTGCGTGCGTGTGTGTGTCTGTGTGTGTCTGTGTGTGTGCATGTGCGTGTGCGTGCGCGTGTGCGTGTGCGCGTGCGTGTGTATGTGTGTGCGTGTTTGTGCGTGCGTGTGCGCGTGCGTGTGTGTGCGTGTGCGTGTGCGTGTGTGCGTGTGCGCGTGCGCGTGTGTGTGCGTGCGCGTGTTTGTGTGCGTGCGCGGGTGTGTGTGTGTGTGTGCGCGTGTGCGTGCGCGCGTGCGCGCGTGCGTGCGAGCGTGCGTGCGTTTGTGTGTGCGCACGCGCGGGTGTGTGAATGTGTGCGTGCGTGTGTGCGTGCGCGCGCGTTTGCGCGTGCGTGCGTGCGTGCGTGCCTGCGCGCGTGCGTTCGCGTGTGTGGGTGCTTGCGCGCGCGCGCGTGTGCGCGCGCGTGCGTGCGTGTGTGCGCGCGCGCGCGTGCGCGTGTGCGTGTGTGCGCGTGTGCGTGTGTGTGTGCATGTGTGTGCGTGTATGTGTGTGCGTGTGTGTGGTGTGTGGTATGTGTGCGTGTGTGTGCGTGTGTGCGCGTCTGCGTGCGCGCGCGCGTGCGTGCGTGCGCGTGTGCGTGTGTGTGCGCGTGTGTGTGTGCGTGTGTGCGTGCGTGTGTGTGGTGTGTGGTGCGTGTGCGTGTGCGCGTGTGCGCGCGTGCGCGTGTGCGTGCGTGCGCGCGTGCGTGCGCGTGCGTGTGTGTGCGTGTGTCTGTGCGTGTGCGTGCGCATGTGTGCGCGTGCGTGCGTGCGCGCGTGCGTGCGTGCATGCGTGCGCGCGCGTGCGCGTGTCTCTCTCTCTCTCTCTCTCTCTCTCTCTCACTCTCTCTCTCTCTCTCTCTCTCTCTCTCTCTCTCTCTCTCTCTCTCTCTCTCTCTCTCTCTCTCTATATATAGCCCGCCCTGATTAGACGAGTGCCAGATCTATTAGATGACATACGCAGCCCTGACCGGCGCCGACGGTGACGACGACGGGCAGGAGCGCTTCTTTTACATCATATGTGTGAAGCACGAGCCAGGCACGGCAGATATCTGCCGGACGAGAGGTACTAGCATTGACCACCTATTGTAACAGACGGCGAGGCACATACAGATGAGGTCCCAAGAAAAAGGCTGCATTAAAAAGGATTCAAGTGAGGGCGGCATGCGGGTGGGTGCACTTGAGCACATATGTCAGCGGAGAACCGAAGGCATGACCTGACATAACGAACGTGCGGCACTCTCCCCCAGGGCTCTGCATCACGTTGTTAAAACAGTCCAGCCCGCCCTGATTAGACGAGTGCCAGATCTATTAGATGACATACGCAGCCCTGACCGGCGCCGACGGTGACGACGACGGGCAGGAGCGCTTCTTTTACATCATATGTGTGAAGCACGAGCCAGGCACGGCAGATATCTGCCGGACGAGAGGTACTAGCATTGACCACCTATTGTAACAGACGGCGAGGCACATACAGATGAGGTCCCATACCCCATAAGGAAGATATGGCCTGTAGCTTTAGCCGTAAGGCCGAAGAAAATATGAAGGTTGCTAGATGTTGAAAGCAGACGGCTTACATATTAAACCGGCCATCGTTTGTTGTGGTTTTTTCAGAACAGCCTCTCTGACAATTTTGGCCAACACCGTGCACAGGCTAGCGGGGTAGGCGGCGGCCAACGCAGTATACTTACAGCCCTCTGGGGCCTGGCCTGTGAGAATGGTATGCCGATTATTTGTGCGAGAGCAAAGACCCCGGCGGCCCTTACAGAGCCGATGTAAGTCGGAAAGGGGGCCAGTCTTCCAGGCCGCGATCCTCGTCCTTTTTTGCCAGGGCGTACCGAATTGGCACTGATCAAAATCACACACCCGTGCACACTGCGAAATGATGAGGGACGAAAGAAGCTTGGCATGCCACATTAAAGAACTAGCAGGGTTCTCGAGCATCACAGGTATGCTTAACTTACAGCATAATCGTATGATGCGACATGTAAAGTAGAACGAGGCGTTGCCCGTAGTCAGGCGGGCAATCTCAGATGCCGAGAGGCCGCCGAGGCCCATCGGATGGGCGCGCGACCTCAGAGCCTTCCGGAGCGCTCGAGACCACGTCGTACAGGGCGTGCCTAGGAAGACGGCTGCCACGGCGCGGCTGCGAAGCCAGCCGGACACCACCCGCTCGAAATCGCGGCGGCAGTGGTCCTCCAGCGGCGACAGCCGGAGGTCCAGGCCGAGCGCCGACAAGCCCAGGCGGCGGGCGGCAGCAGAGAAATGGCCACTGCCGCAGAAAAGCTCCAGAACCACCCGACGCCGGCACAGCGAGCCGCGGCTGACCGCAGCCTTGAAGCGGCGCCGCAGGTGGTCGGCGCACTCGGAGCTGCCCAGCCGCGGCCGCTGACGCCCTGGGCCGGCGGCAGCACTGGCGCCGGCACGGCAGGCAGCGCCCAGCTGCGGCTGGCAGGCCGTCGCCTCGCACGCTCGGGCCGCGCTGGACCGCCCATGAGCGCCTCCAGTAAGCTGGCCGGAGTGCGCCGCTGCAGCCCCGCGCCCGCGCAGCCCTTCTCGATCAGCAGCGCGGAGCTCTGCGCGGCCAGGTCGCCGAATACGTACATGGTCGAAAGCACGCCCCTCAGCTCGCGGAAGAGGGCCGTCCCCTTCGCGTACCTCATCCTCGATGATGGCACAGCCCAACAGCCTCGCTGGTAAACCTGCTCCTGCGACCTCCACCGGGACAAAAGGTCGTCGCTTTCGTCGAAGGCACCCGTCTCGCCCGCCTGCCCGCGGCCTGCGGGGGGGAGGAGAAGGTGCCAGAACTGGTAGGCTGGGCCCGCTGGCGCCGAGGGCTCCACGATGCTGTCCGTGGGCAGCCGCTGAGTCTCGGCGGACATGAGGTATACCGAGAACGGCCTCGCCAGCCGCGCCGCCCTCGGCGCCTGCTGCCAGGCGATCCGGACGTTCACCAGCACGAACATGACCGCCCTCGGGATGGGCGAACGCGGGCGGGTCATGGCCAGCCTCCGCCGCGCCTGCAGCGCGCGTGAGGCGCGGGGCCAAGGCGAGCCCACCCGCCTGTGGAGCCCCGGCGTGAAGAGCGTCAGCGCTGCCACCGTCTGCGGTCCGACGCTCGGCACCGCCTCCGCGATGTAGCGAAAGGTGCAGTACTCGACGAGCAGGCAGTCCAGCTCGCGCGAGTGGCTCCAGTCCCGGCGGTGGACCCAGCAATACGTGAGGAACGTCTGCAGGAGCCGCCTGTACATGGCCTCCGTGTTTGGCCATACGGACAGCTGCTCCAGGAGCGTCAGGGCGCCCACCAGAGGCCGCCCGCGCGCCGCCGCCGCCGCCAGCTGGGCGCGCTGACGAGTCCGAACTGGAGACGTAGGGGCCATCTGCCTCTGCATGGCCTGCGCCTCGCGTGCCAGAAACCCGAGCAGAAGGCCGAGCGCCGCGACGGCCAGTGCGGGTCCTCGCATGGCCAAGGTGTCGATGGCCGGTGAACCAGCCGAGCTTGCCTCTACTGAGGCCGTCTGCTGGGTTACGCTCCGAGGCAATCCAGCGGACGAACAACTTCGAGCCAGTGGCCAGGGACAGTGCACACAGCTGGTTCAGGCACGACCTCAAGTGTCTTGACCGAGCCCTTCCTTTCGCGCAGGCGAGGGCTAAGGGGAGGTTGTCCACAAGAGCGACCATGCGAGCCCCATGAGCGCCCAAACCTCGGAGGAGATGGCGATAGGACGTGACCAGGGCCTCCCCCTCCAGGTACAGTATGTTGGCCCCCGTGGAGACCGACTGCGCCGAGACTGACTTCCAGGCATCCATGCGAGTAAGGTGCCCAGGAACCTCCTCCATGTCCCAAGAGTCGCCCTCGACGTAAGAGGCATTGGCACGCGTGAGGCTGTTGTCTACCTTGAGCTCCACGTGGGGGTCCCCGTGCAGGCCCTTGGAGATGAAGGGGTCCTCATGCAGGCCCACGTGCTCCACGTGGGGGTCCCCGTGCTGGCCCATGAGCTCCTTGTAGGGGTCCCCCTGCAGGCCCGGAGAGGTACACGTAGCTCCCGAGACACACGATGGCGCCAAACCTGCTTGACCGCCCACAGGGATAACGTGATGAACACCGAGCTGTGAAGGGTCGATTGGAGAAAGAGGCCGAGAGGAGTCGACGTTTTCTGACTCAACGCTGGGGCGCTCCAGGCCGCCCTCTCGCAGTGATCGGAGCCGGGCCTGGTGCCCGCCCTCGACCTTGAAACGCCACTTCTCCGAGCAGCGCCCGACGGCGGCGCAGACGGCGCGAGGCGCGCGTCTCCGCATCACCCCAAGACCGAAGGGCGATGCGTCGCTAGCCGTCAGCGTGGGGTGCCACGCGGCCGCGAGGTCGCCGGACAGGACGGGCAGGAGGTCACGGATGATAGTTAACTCCTTCGCCGCCGCCGCCCAGATCCTGCCCTGCCTCTCGCCGTAAGCCGCCGCGAAGCCGTAGGCGCTGTGGAGCACCGTGAGTACCTCCCGGCGGATCATGGACGACCAGGTCACATGGCCCAGCACCGCACGCATCATGTGGCCGCTGCACCAGCCCCGCCTCAGAAGCCCAGTGATTGCCGAGTGCAATCGCCAGATGTTCCGCGGCTTGATCCTGAGGTACCTCCCGTGCTTCAAACTGAGGCCCAAGAAGTCCAGGTCCTTTGCGGCGGGCTCGATCTCGTGGACAGGAAGCCCTCGAGCACGGAAGGCGGCCACCAGCCGAGTCATAGCCAGGTCGACCGCGCCCTTCTCCGCACCGAAAGCCAGGATGTTGTCCACGTAAGCCCCGACGCCGACGGAGACCGGGTCGGTGACCACAACACCGGCTTGGCCGTCCATGGCGGTCATGGCCCTCTCATGGCCCTCCGCAGCCAGGACAGCGCGCGCAGCCGACTGGCAGAAGTGCAAAGCCCACGAGAAGCCCATCGGGAGGACGGTCACCATGGGCGCCACGCGCGAGAGAGGATCGAAGTCAAGGTCGATCAGGCCGAGCTCTTGCAACACGGCGACCGAGATCGACGGCAGGGTGAACAGCGTCTCCATCCCGCGCGGCAGCCGCATGTGGTAGAAAGCGCACTCCAGGTCGCACGTGGAAAGGTACATGCCGCCCGCCGGGGCTTCAATTGCGCTGAAAGACGCAGCTGAAGGAAGCCTCGTAGCCGGCGGATCCAAAAACTTGCAGTTGGCGGCCCTCGTGTCGAAAATTATCCTGAGGGCCCCCGACTTCTTGGGCACAAAGAAGAGGCCGACGGTGTGGGGCTGACCGGTGTCAGCCGCGAAGGTAACCATCTGCCTCTGGTGCATCTCCATCAAAAACTGGCCATAGGCGATCGCGTCCCGGAACAGGTTCGGGTCGCAGTACGGCCCGTGCGGGCAGGCCGAACGTGCCAAGGCCTCGGCGGACTGCCGATCTCGAAGCATATGGCTCTGCCATCCCTCCAGCCAGGCCTTGTCATGGGGCTGCACCAACTCGACAAGCTCGACGGGCGCGGCACCACCAGCGGGCCATGCGACTCGGTCGCGGACGTAGGGGGACGACGAGGCGGCGCCCGAACCGTACAGGTTGGCGCAGGAGAGGAGCTCCCGGAGGGCCCCGTCTTGACCAGCACGCGTGTCCCTGAACTCGGGCGGCGGCGCGCCCAGCTCCTTGACGCATCGGTCGATATGCATGATGGCCTGGCGCTGCCCCTCGTGCGCTGCTGACGGAGGCGAGGACCGAGTGCCATAGAGTGAATTGAGTGCATTGGTGGCCGCTCGAACACGATCATCATGATGAGCGCGAAGGCCGCGCCGACGAGCAGCGCGTCGCCCGCCAGGCTCCACAACTCGCGGAGCAGCGGTCGGTGTGACCGGCAGCGGGAAAACGTCGCGCTGGCGTCGTGTCCCTGGCGGCCGGGGGCCTGCGGCGGGAGCCGCGAAGCAGTCCCGAGGGGAGGCTGGCCCGTCTGCCCCCCCTCGGCTCATCTCAGGCATCGGCGCCTGGGGTATTGCCGCCCCCACGGCCCCGTCGCCCTCGGCCTCGGCCGCCGCGGCCACGGCCTCCGCGCCCCTCGCCGCCGCCAGAGCCAGCAGCGCCAGTCCCGGCGGCCAAAGCACGCTCCTCGCGAGCCTTGCGCCGTTCCTTGGCGATCGCCGCCTCGCGCGACTTCTCAGCAGCCAGCCAGTCGCGCAGCGCCGGGGCCATGCAGATGCCGCTGCCCGCATCCTGGACGCCGGACAGCAGCGCGGCGTCGTTCCCATGCTCGGACGTGGGCGCGAACCTGTCGCGGTACAGCTCCTCCTGGGTCTGGAGCGTGCGGCCAACCAGCTCCATCGACGCTAGATTGGTCGCGTGGGTCTGATCATACACGACACCGAACTCCAACAGCCTGCAGCACAGCAAGTGCACGTCCACTCCTGGATCCTCGTCGTCCAGGTAGGCCTCAGCCTTCCACTTGGTGTGGCGCCCGAGCGGTGTGCCACCGTTGCGGCAGATGTAGTTCAGCACCCACAACAACGTCCTTGGCCCTTTGAGCGGCCAGTCATGCCAAGGCAACTCGTGCATCCTCATCACGGCCGTCCTGAAGTCGACGTAACGGACCCCCTGGGAGTCCTGGACGATGGCTTGCATCCGTGCGTCGCCGCCAGGGGCCGCCGCTACTGCAGCGAAAGCATTCGCCAGGGCGCCCGCCCCTATGTCGGCCCATCCAGGTGCGGCGGCCGCTGCGGCGGGCGCGGCGGCTGCGGGAGCGGGGACGCCCACGGGCCCGGCGGCCAGCGGGGCGCCAGCCGCGAGGGCGCCGGCCACCGGCACAAGGCCGCCTCCCAGCGCGGCCCCAGCGGGCGCTGCGGCCGGCACGAGCGCGCCTGCCGCTGCTCCAAGGGCCGCCGCACCGACCGCAGCGGGCGCCCCCAGGGCCGCCGCGAGGCCCGCCACGCCGCCAGCGGCCGGGCCGCCCGCGGCGGCAGGGACACCAGCAGCAGCAGGAGCGACAGCTGGCGGCTCGATGACCCGGCCCACGGTGTTCAGGGCCACGGCCGGACCCTGAGCGAGCCCGAGCGTGCCCCGAGTGGCGGTGGCCGCGGCAGCGACGGCCGCCGGCAGAGGCAGGGCGCGGAACCGGTAGACCTGGTCCCCTCCAGTCGCCGCCGAGATGCCTCCGGCGGCGCCTCCAGCTGTGATGCAGAACTCGGCCACGTCCGCGCCTCCATTTGCGATGATCTCGACGTAGTCGTGCCCGTCCGGGGTCAGGATCCCGCACCCAAAGGGCTCGACAGGTTGGAAGGCCAGGAGGAGGCGCTCATGCCAGATCCTCGCCCCCCCGACCTGGTATCGGATCAAGATGAAGTCCCCCTCATCCAGGCCGAGGCGGGCGAGGGGATGGCCCGCGGCCGCAGCGGCCGCCGCCGACATGGCCTCACTGGACCTGCAGCCGCCCGCGAACCAGAGCAGCCTGGGCACGGGCCTCCTCCTCGAAATGGTCGGTCGTCGTCAGAGCCCGCGTCGGAGCAGGTGGAGTGAACCAAAGGCCCAGCAGCGCGCCAGCGGCCAGGCCCAGCACCGCGGCCAGCACGACGGCCGATAGCGGCCAGGTCCCCACCTGGTGTGGGCAGTCCAGCCTCTGAGGCTCCGACCCGCTGCCGCACACCAGCGATGGCTTGCAGGTGCACGGCGGACACTCGGGCTTCGCAGCCCAGACCGCCAGGCTCGTGGCGGCGGAGCGGACTGCTTCGGTTGTGAGCCACTCGCTGAAGCTCATCGAGCAACCTTCCTCAATGCACTTGAGCACATATGTCAGCGGAGAACCGAAGGCATGACCTGACATAACGAACGTGCGGCACTCTCCCCCAGGGCTCTGCATCACGTTGTTAAAACAGTCCATATATGTGCGTGCGTGCGTGTGTGCGTGCGTGTGTGTGCGTGTGTGTGCGCGTGTGCGTGCGTGTGTGCGCGCGTGTGTGTGCGTGCGCGTGTTTGTGTGCGTGTGTGTATATGTGTGCGTGCGTGTGCGTGCGCGTGTGTACGCGTGTGCGTGCGTGTGTGCGTGCGCGGCGCCTGCGAGGTGCACGCGTGCGTGCGCGCGTGCGTGCGTGCGCGCGCGCGTGCGTGTGCGTGTGCGTGCGTGCGTGCGTGCGCGCAATGCATGCGTGCGTGCTGCGCGTGCGTGTGCGCGTGCGTGCGCGGGTGCGCGTGCGTGTGTGTGCGTGGCATGTGCGGCGTGCGTGCTCGCGCGCGTGCGCGTGCGCGTGCGCGTGTGCGCGTGCGCGTGCGCGCGCGCGTGCGCGCGCGTGCGTGCGCGCGCGCGTGCGCGCGCGCGTGCGTGGGCGCGCGTCGTGTGCGCGTGTGTGCGCGTGCGTGTGCGTGTGCGTGGTGGCGCGTGCGTGCGCGCGTGCGCGTGCGCCGCGCGCGCGCGCACGTGCGCGTGCGTGTGCGCGTGCACGTGTGCGCGCGCGCGTGCGTGCGTGTGCGCGTGTGTGCGCGTGCGCGCGTGCTTTCGTGCGTGTGTGCGCGTGCGCGTGTGTGTATGTGCGTGTGTGCGTGTGTGTGTGTGTGTGTTCGTGCGTGCGCGTGCGCGTGTGCGCGTATGCGCGTGCGTGTTTGCGCGCGTGCGCGTGAGCGTGCGCGCGCGTGCGCGCGTGTGCCTGCGCGTCTGTGCGCGCGCGTGCGCGTGTGCGCGTGCGAACATGTGCGCGCGCGTGCGCGCGTGTGCATGCGCGCGCGTGCGCGCGTGCGCGCGTGCGCGTATGCGCGCGTGCGCGCGCGGGCGCGCACTGGCGCGCGCGGGCGTGTGTGGGTGGGCGTGGGTGGGCGTGGGTGCGGGTGTGGGTGTGTGTGGGTGTGCCTGGGTGTGTGTGCGTGGGTGTTCGCGTGCGCGCGCGTGGATGTGTGGGCGTGGGTGGGCGCGGGTGCGTGGGTGCGCGGCTGGGCGCGGGTGGGCGTGGGTGGGTGTGTTTGTGCGCGCGGGTGCGCGTGGGCGCGGGGGCGCGCGGGCGGGCGCGGGCGGTTGCGGGCGGGCGCGAGCGGGCGCGTGGGCGGGCACGTGGGTGGGCGCGGGGATGGGTGCGGGGGGAGGGGGGGGAGTGGGTGTGAAGGGTGGGCGTGTGTGCTGGCGTGCGTGTGTGTGCGCGTGGGGTGGGGGTGGTTGTGGGCGCGGGCGTGGATGCGGGCGCGGGCGTGGGCGTGGGCGCGGGTGCGCGTGTGCGTGTGCGTGCGCGTGCGTGTGCGCGCGTGCGCGCGTGCGCGTGCGTGGGTGCGCGCGTGCGCGCGCGTGCGCGCGCATGCGTGCGTGTGCGTGCGTGCGCGCGCGTGCCCGCGCGCATCCGAGTGCGCGTGCGCGTGCGCGCGCGCGTGCGAGCGCGCGCGCGCGCGTGTGCGCGCGTGCGCGGGCACGTGTGATTGTGTGCGCGTGAGCGTGCGTAGGTGCGTGCGTGCGTACGTGGGTGCGCGAATGCGCGCGCGCGTGCGCGCGCGTGCGGGCGCGCGCGCGTGCGTGCGCGCGCGTGCGCGCGCGTGCGCGCATGCGCACGCGCGTGCGTGCGCGCGTGGGTACTTGCGCAGGTGTGCGCGTGTGTGCGTGTGCTTGTGCGCGTGCGTGAACGTGTGCGCGCGCGTGTGCGCGTGCGTGTGGATGGGCGTATGCGCGTGCGCGTGCGTGTGCGCGTGCGCGTGCGTGCGCGTGCGCGTGCGCATGCGCGTGCGCGCGCGTGTGCGTGTGCGGGTGGGTGTTCGCGTGTGTGTGCGTGCGCGTGTGAGTGCGCATGCGTGGCGTGGGCGTGTGCATGTGCGCGCGCGGGTGCGTAGGTGCGTGCGTGAATGCGTGCGTGCGTTCGTGGGTGGGTGGGTGGGCGGGTGGGTGTGAAGGTGTGTGTGTGGGTGCAAGTGCGTGCGCGCGTGCGCGTGCGTGTGTGCGCGGCTGTCCGTGCAGGTGTACGCATGCGTGTGTCCGCGCGCCTGCGCCTGCGCGTGCGCGTGCGCGCGCGCGTGCGCGTGCGTGTGCGCGTGCGTGTAAGTGTGCGTGTAAGTGTGCGTGCGCGTGTGCGCGCGCGTGCGCGCGTGCGCGCGCGTGTGAGTGAGCGCGTGCGCGTGCGTGTGCGCGTGCGTGTGCGCGTGTGCGTGCGTGTGTGCGCGTAAGTGTGAGAGTGGCTGTAGGCGTGCGCTGGTGTGTGTGTGCGTGTGAGTGTGCGTGTGCGTGTGCGCGCGCGCGCGAGCGTGGGCGTGTGGGTATGCGCGTGCGTGTGCGTGTGCGCGTGCCGTGCGTGTGCGCGCGTGCGCCGGGTGCGCGCGCGCGTGCGCGCGCGCGGTGCGTGTGCGTGTGCTGTGCGCTGCGGGTGCGTGTTGCGCGTGCGGGTGGGCGTGTGTGGTGCAACGTGCGCGCGCGGCGTGCGCGTGCGCGTGAGCGTGCAATGTGCTCGCGCGCAATACTCGTGCGCTGGCGCGCGCGCCGCGTGCGCGTGGCGCGTGCGTGCGCGTGCGGTATGTCTGCGCGGGCTTGCGCGCGCGCGCATGCGCGGCGTGCGCCAGGTGAGGTGGCGCGCGCGCGCGCGTGCGCGCGGCGCGTGCACGCGTGCGCGCGCATGCTCGTGCGCATAGGCGCGTGTGCGTGTGCGTGTTGGCGGTGAGCGTGCGCGCGCGTGCGTGTTTGCGTGCGCGTGCGCGGTGCGTGGGCGCGTGGCGCGGCGTGTGCGCGTGCGCGTGCGCGTGCGCGCGCGTGTGCGCATGCGGGTGCGTGTGCGTGCGCGCGTGCGTGTGCACGCGCGTGTTCGCGTGCGTGCGTGCGCGCGTGCGCGCGCGTGCGCGCGTGCACTTGCGCGCGCACGATCTCCGCGCGATCTCCGCGCACGAAAGATCCCGGCGCCACATGGGAAGCGCGCCACCACAGGGCGGGACATCCGACACTCGCATCGCGAGAGGCATGGTCTCCTTACCAGCACCGCCCGTGCGTGTGTGTGTGTGTGTGCGTGTGTGTGCGCGCGTGTGTGTATGCGTGTGTGAGTATGCGTGTGCGTGTGCGCGTGCGTGGGTGTGTGCGTGCGTGTGCGTGCGTGTGCGCGCGTGCGCATGCGTGTGCGCGTGCGTGTGCGTGTGCGTGTGCGTGCGCGTGTGCGCGTGCGTGCGTGCGTATGTGTGTGCGTGTGCGTGTGTGTGCGTGCGTGCGCGCGCGTGCGTGCATGCGTGCGTGCGTGCGTGCGTGGGTGTTGCCGTGTCGGCGCGGCGTGCGCGCGTGCGTGCGTGCGCGTGTGCGGCGTGCGTGTGCGCGGTGGGCCCAACGTGCGCATGCGCGTGCGCGTGCAGGTGAGCGCGCGCGTGCGCGTGCGCGTGCATGTGCGCGTTTGTGTGTGTGCGCGTGCGTGTGCGTGTGCGTGCGCGTAAGGGTGTGCGTGTGCGCGTGCGTGTGCGTGTGCGTGTGCGCGTGCGCGTGCGTGTGCGTGTGCGTGTGCGTGTGCGTGTGCGGGTTGGTGTCGTGTGTATGTGCGTGTGCGTGCGCGCGCCTGCGCGGTGCGGGCGCGTGTATGTGCGCGTGCGTGCGCGTGTGTGTGCGCGCGTGCGCGTGCGTGCGTGCGTTGGTGCGTGCATGAGTGCGTGCGTGCGTTCGCGGGTGGGTGGGTGGGTGCGTGCGCGTGTGCGCGTGCGTGTGCGTGCGCGCGTGCGTAAGGGTGCGCGCGTGCGCGTGCGCGTGCGCGTGCGCGTGCGCGTGCGTGTGCGTGTGCGCGCGCGTGCGCGTGTGCGTGTGCGTGTACGGGTTGGTGTCGTGTGTGTGCGTGCGTGCGTGTGTGTGCGCGCGCGTGCGCGGTGCGGGCGCGTGTACGCGTGCGCGCGTGCGTGCGTTGGTGCGTGCGTGCGTGCGCGCGTGCGTTCGCGGGTGGGTGGGTGGGTGGGCGTGTAAGCGTGCGCGGGTACAGGTGCGCGCGTGCGCGCACGCGCGTGTGCGATGTGCGGATGTCTGTATAGGTGTACGCATGTGTGCACATATGTGCGCGCGTGTGTCCGTGCGCCTGCGCCTGCGCGTGCGCGTGCGTGTGCGCGTGCGTGCGCGTGTAAATGTAGGTGTACATGTGCGTGTGCGTGTGCGTGCGAATGCACGTGTGCGTGTGCTTGCCCGGGCGCGCATGCGCGTGCGCGCGCGCGTGCGCGCGTGCGCGCGCGCAAACGTGCGCGCGCACGTGCGCGCGTGCGTGCGCGTGCGCGTGCGTGTTCGTGTGCGTGTGTGTGTGCGTGTAAGTGTGCGTGTGGCTGTAGGTGTGCGCGGGTGTGGTGTGTGTGCGTGCGTGTGCGTGTGCGTGTGCGTGTGCGCGTGCGCGCGCGCGTGCACGAGCGTGGGCGCGCGCGTGCGCGTGCGCGTGCGCGTGCGTGCGTGTGTGCGTGAGCGGGTGCGCGTGCGTGTGCGTGTGCGCGTGCGCGTGCGTGTGCGTGTGCGCGTGCGTGTGCGCGTGCGCGTGCGCGTGCGCGTGCGCGCGCGCGTGCGCGCGCGTGCGCGTGTGTGCGCGTGTGCGTGTGCGCGTGCGCGTGTGCGCGTGCGCGTGCGCATGCGCGTGGCGCGCGCGTGCGCGTGCGTGCGCGTGCACGCGTGCGTGTGCGTCTGCGGGTGCGTGTGCGTGTGCGTACGCGCGTGCGTGTGCACGTTCGTGCGCGCGTGCGTGCGCGTGTGCGTGTGCTTGTGCGCGTGCGTGTGCGCGTGCATGTGCGCAAGGGTGCGCGTGTGCGCGTGCGTGTGCGTGTGCGCGTGCGCGCACGTGTAAGTGTGCGCGTGGCTGTAGGCGTGCGCGGGTGTGTGTGTGCGGGTTGGCGTCGTGTGCGTGCGTGCGTGTGCGCGTGCGCGCGCGTGCGTGGCGCGGGCGCGTCCATGCGCGCGCGCGCGTGCGCGCGTTGGTGCGCGCGCGAATGCGTGCGTGCGTTCGTGGGCGGGCGGGTGGTTGGGTGTGTAGGTGCGTGCGCGGGTACAGGTGCACGTGTGCGTGCACGTGCGTGTGCACGCATGTGTGCGCGCATGTGTGTATGTCCGCGCGCCTGCGCCTGCGCGCGCGCGTGCGTGTGCGCGCGCGTGTACGTGCAAGTGTAAGTGTAAATGTGCGTGTGCGTGTGTGCGTGCGTGTGCGTGTGCGCGTGCGTGTGCGCGTGGTTTCCC
>CAUYUJ010001555.1:5000-30179 GCA_963575745.1 Prorocentrum cordatum | reverse complement strand
CCTTTTCGCAAGGAACCCTTAATAAGGATCCCTTCAGTGATGAACCCGCAGGAAGGATCCCTGTAGTCAGGATTCGCTACCAATGTTTCCTGCAATAAAATTTCCTGAACAAAGATGCCTTTGGCAACAACAACCTTAGTAAAGATGTTTCCCGTGAGGCCTCGGTAATGGAGATACTGTTAGTAAGGATCCCCGCCGTCAGAATCCATGCAATGGGGTTCTTACTACGACTTCCTTTGTAATGCGGATTCCTTCGTAAGGATGCCGTCCGTAAAGGATCCTGAGTAAGGAGACATTTTGAATAAGGAGTCCTCAACGGGGAAATGGAGGGGGGCGCGGCTGCTCTTCCATGAGTCCCACAACAAACAGGATAGAGGTGGGAGGAGGACATGGTTGCTCGCTCTCTTTTGTGTCTCTCTCCCTCTCTCTATCTCTCTCTCTCTCTCACCCTAGTGTCTCTCTCTCTCTCTCGCTCGTTCCGTCCCTCCCGATCCTTGGTATGGGGAACCCTTGATGATGATATCTTCAATGCAAACTCATGAATAAAGGGTATCTTTGTATCAAGGGCTCCGTGGTAAAGGTACCATGTTAGTAACCCATGCGTATTAAGGATGGTTTCGGAAGGATCTCCTCATAAGGCACCCCCCCATTGTGGTAAGGATTCAACCCTCATGATTCCTTTAACAGAAGCCCTTCACATCACTGTCGTTCGCACGGGATGCTTAGCAATAATGTGTGTAATACGGCCTCCGTCGTGGGGGCCTCTGCAACATAGGTCCCCATCGGTAACCACCCCTGTAACACGGACTCCTTACGAATACTTCCGCGATGACTCTTTTCGTGGGGATGAAAGTAATACGGATCCCATCAGGAGACCTCATGTAGCAAGGACTCCGTACTGCGACTTCCCTTTGGTAACGGCTATATACTAAGGGTGCCCTCAATAAAGTAGCCCGAATAAGCATCCCGGTGGTACGAGTTCCTTCGGACACGCCACGCCCCCCGTCCCCCCCCCCTCTCCACACCAGGCCATCCGACGACCACCAGCACAAGTGCAACCTGTGGGATGGGACTGCATGGGCGTTAGAGGCCGCCGCCGCCGCCACCACACAAAACCACGAAAGCGCACCAATACTGCATGTAGACGGGGCCCCGCTGAAAGGCAGAGACAGAGCCCGCCGAGAAACGCGGGTGCCTGCACGCGCGTTGTGTGTCGCAGGGGGATGGGGACACCCGATCCTGAAGCAAGTCTTGTAGAGTAGGGCCGAGTAGGGGAGCGCGCAGGCTCGTTGCTGGGTGTAGCTGCATGTGGAGTCGATAAGGTGCGGGACAAGCGAGTACAATGAGAGCAAGTAGAATGTGGTCCCCGACCATTCCCATCCGCCCCGCCCGCTGGTGCAGCTGCTCATGGGAAAGACGCTCATTCATACAAGAGTCCATGACTGCAGTGAGTGAGTTTATACGTCAAACGCTACGTCTTCGAAGTCAATATGCAAGGGCAAACCGACAGATAAAAGTAGGCTTCGGCTACCTCCTCGCAATTCGCGATATCACACAACACTTGGGCACCAACTACTTGCATGCCCGCAGCCCACGCGTCTGATAAGTGCACACACAGAAATCAAGGCATGCGTTCCCAATCGGAAGAATCGCGTGTCTATCGTGACATGAACCATCATACAAAAAATACATGCCGCCGTTGCCTCCGACGGATGGAACGAATGTCTTTCCATCGGGCGGGGTTGCCACTGCTCCTTGCCAAAAATCACCCCCCACTGTCATCCGACCAGCTGGAACCATGAGCCCACCCCCAAACGATCCCTGCCAACAAAAACAACATGGACGTGGTGGCAAATGTGCTTCGTGAGCGAGACCCCAGCGAATACTTTGAATCTGACATCACACAAACATGGCGATTGTGAGGGCATAGCTATCCGCTGTGCGCTGCACCATTATCCCTGACAAATACGAATGCAAACGCATTGCAGGTGGCTGTTGACACAGACGGTGAGGGGGTCGACATTGTCAGATGTGTGGTGCCACGTGTACTTGCGCAACTGTCGTACTCTGTGCGCGTCGCGCACCTGTCACGACTGGAGCAGGTGGCGCACTCGGCGCATATTGAACACTAAGCGCGCCTGGCACGCTCGGGTTGTCCCTATTGTTTTTTTTCTAAGCCAAGTGCCGCAGAAGAGTTTTGCACATTCCACCTCCTTGCTTGTCGCGCGCGGGCAGTAAGGCCGAGCTGCAGGAGGCCCGGCAAGACCCTTACAGAACCCAGCTTCTGCGACAACAGCTCGCGCTGTATGGAAAAATCGGTAGGGCGTCGAGCCAAGATTTTCTTAGACAAGCCACTTTCAAGCCTGACGCTGTTCTCTCTGCCACGGCCGCGCTCACACGCAACCGTGGTCGACCGCAGAGAGAATGGGCATCGGAGTGTTAGAATGATCTCTCGCCGAGTTCCAATTTGCATGCTTTGCTTCTACAGTGCATACATGACCCTGTACGATGGGATGGTTTTGTATAGCGCCACGCGCAACAGTGCGGCGAGTACATAACCCGCGTAGAACTGTAACCCCAGGAGAGGGGCAATCGATAGACACACACGTAAAACAGACCGAAGTGCTAACTGGCGCGAGACTTGCACAGAAGTCTCAGAAGCTCCGGAGAATGGGTAGCTAATGAAAATGATGCGGGACGTCACGAGCCACGCACAGCAGTATCAGAAGCCCTGTACAACAGACAGCCCATGACAGTGGTGCAAATTGGCGCGAGCTACGCACAAAAGTATCAGAAGCCCTGTACAGCAGACAGCCACTGACAGTAGTGCGAATTGGCGCGAGCCCAGCACACAAGTCTGATAATGCACTGTCGTTCCGTCCATCGCCCCTCCCACTCGCCCGCGATTCTACAAACGACCCCTCCCGATCCCTCAAAAAGAGACCGCTCCCAGTCCGAAGGGAGAGGAAGACGGGGAAACGGACAAAGCGGGAACCAACAGAAAAGGATGAGGAGGGGGAGGGAAGGCAAACCATGCAAGCCCGAGGCATACGACAAGTTCGCTGCCGATGCGGCGCGCGGAGACGCTCGGGTTGTCCCTAATGGCTGCCCATACGATGGCATCCTCTGCCTAGGCTGAGTCTCGGGTGATACTTCTACGGTGGAAGTGCGGGTGGGCGTGAGCGAGACAGCTTGTGGCGTACCAATTGGAAGCTCGACCATCGATCCTTATCAATAAACATGCGTTCGCCCCACTCGACAGGCGGCCGACCAGGAGCCATGCCTGCACCCCCGCCCCCCCCACCGTTCCTGTCGAACAAATAGCCTGGCGGAAAACCCGACCTTTTCTAAACACGCGGCGGCTTTACACAGGATCGCACCATACACAAAACCAAACTGAGGGATTGGCCGTACCACTGAACGCTTCGCAAAGGAAGGTCAGACCGCACTCACCGTTCACCACTTGCGCAAGTACTCTCGCGACTCGAGTCAAACGGGGCGACCACGAAGAGTGTGAGGAGCGTGCCGAGATGGGGCAAGACGACGCCATGCGAACGCAGCCACTGGAGCGTTCGGCGGAGCACTCTATACGGCCACGGAACGTGCGAAGGGTCCGCGGGGATGGGGAGAGGCACCGCGCGAAGGCAGATACTGAAGCGTTCGGTGGAGCTCCATAAGGGGGGGCCACGGAAAATTTGAGGGGTGTACCGGAACGAGGCGGGGCACACCATGCGAACCCAGCCACGAGTGCCTTCGGTGGAGCTCCCAATGAGTCCACGAAACGCGTGCGCGGCGAGCCGAAATGCAGTGGGTCACCATGTGGGCATTCGGCGGAGCTCCCGGTGGGCACACGAAACGTGTGAGGGGCGCCCCGAAATGGGCCTGCTGTGGAGCTCCCCAGGGGGCCGCAAAATGTGTGCGGGGTGTGCCGACAAGGGGCGGGTCACCATGCAACCCCTGCCATTGGGGCTTTCGGTGAAGCTCCGCAGAGGGTCGCGAAACGTGTGAAGGGTGCGCCGAAACTGTGAGGAGGATGAAGACGGTGGTCACATTGATAGAAATGATGGTGATGGTGACGATGGTGGTGACGCTGACTATGACGATGCTCACGATAACGGTGATGCTGATGACAAGGTCGAGGAGGAGAGGTGGGGCGCAGCGCTGCAGATTCAAAACAAGGGATCAACTCACAGGAGGGTTTGGCACAATACCATGCGCGGGGGATGCGCGATTACTCTTATGTATGGTTGGCAACGATGGCAGGGTGCCCGCAGATTGTCTGGTATGCGCAGGCCCAGAACCCTTGTTAAAACAACAATGTAAGGTGAATGTGGAGGGCCAATGTGTGTACTAAAAAATTACAAATATAAGGGGAAAGAAATAAAAACAGTACTAAATTAAGAACTAAACTAAAAAATAAATAAAACTATAAAAAGACGAATATAAAAAATAAAATAAAGGGGAACTAGATAAAACTAGAGAAGAAAAAAATAAAAGTAAGATAAAATATAATAATATAAATAAAAAATAATATAAAATAAAGAATTAAAATAAAAAAAAATAAAGTAAAAAAATATAAAAAAATAAAAAAAAGAAAAAAAAAAAAATACTAAAGCAAAAAAACTAATAATATAATAAGCTCAAACTGGCACACTCTGCTCGCCCCGCGCACGTGGCGCACTGGCGCGGTGGTGCACGAGCGGTACACTTTGCGGATGTGATATGGATGAAAGCGTGGTGCGGGCGCCTGGCGATCCACTGGTGCGCGTGGCGCACCTGGCACGCGCGGCGCGTCACGCAACTGGCGCCTGTTTCATGTTGGCTCCCCCTGTGGCTGTCCATCCAAACAAGGAGGGTCCTTCGGCCCCTCCACTGGGTGTAGGGGGTGGGGGGGGGCGAGCGGTCAAAGCGTCCAAGGTGGCCCAACATGGCTCAAGAAATCGCAGGATGGCTAACGACGACTGCCAACATGCCTCAAATAGGCTCCAAAACTGCCCAAAGACGCTCCAAGTGGGCAGTGAGCCTCCCAAGGACGCCCTTGAGATGTACAAAGCGTTCATATATATATATATATATATATATATACAGCCCGCCCTGATTAGACGAGTGCCAGATCTATTAGATGACATACGCAGCCCTGACCGGTGCCGACGGTGACGACGACGGGCAGGAGCGCTTCTTTACATCATATGTGTGAAGCACGAGCCAGGCACGGCAGATAACTGCCGGACGAGAGGTACTAGCATTGACCACCTATTGTAACAGACGGCGAGGCACATACAGATGAGGTCCCAAGAAAAAGGCTGCATTAAAAAGGATTCAAGTGAGGGCGGCATGCGGGTGGGTGCACTTGAGCACATATGTCAGCGGAGAACCGAAGGCAAGACCTGACATAACGAACGTGCGGCACTCTCCCCCAGGGCTCTGCATCACGTTGTTAAAACTGTCCAGCCCGCCCTGATTAGACGAGTGCCAGATCTATTAGATGACATACGCAGCCCTGACCGGTGCCGACGGTGACGACGACGGGCAGGAGCGCTTCTTTACATCATATGTGTGAAGCACGAGCCAGGCACGGCAGATAACTGCCGGACGAGAGGTACTAGCATTGACCACCTATTGTAACAGACGGCGAGGCACATACAGATGAGGTCCCATACCCCATAAGGAAGATATGGCCTGTAGCTTTAGCCGTAAGGCCGAAGAAAATATGAAGGTTGCTAGATGTGGAAAGCAGGCGGCTTACATATTAAATCGGCCATGGTTTGTTGTGGTTTTTTCAGAACAGCCTCTCTGACAATTTTGGCCAACACCGTGCACAGGCTAGCGGGATAGGCGGCGGCCAACGCAGTATATTTACAGCCCTCTGGGGCCTGGCCCGTGAGAATGGTATGCCGATTATGCGTGCGAGAGCAAAGACCCCGGCGGCCCTTACAGAGCCGATGCAAGTCGGAAAGAGGGCCTGTCTTCCAGGCCGCAATCCTCGTCCTTTTTTGCCAGGGTGTACCGAATTGGCACTGATCAAAATCACACACCCGTGCACACTGCGAAATGATGAGGGACGAAAGAAGCTTGGCATGCCACATTAAAGAACTAGCAGGGTTCTCGAGCATCACAGGTATGCTTAACTTACAGCATAAACGTATGATGCGACATGTAAAGTAGAACGAGGCGTTGCCCGTAGTCAGGCGGGCAATCTCAGATGCCGAGAGGCCGCCGAGGCCCATCGGATGGGCGCGCGACCTCAGAGCCTTCCGGAGCGCTCGAGACCACGTCGTACAGGGCGTGCCTAGGAAGACGGCTGCCACGGCGCGGCTGCGAAGCCAGCCGGACACCACCCGCTCGAAATCGCGGCGGCAGTGGTCCTCCAGCGGCGACAGCCGGAGGTCCAGGCCGAGCGCCGACAAGCCCAGGCGGCGGGCGGCAGCAGAGAAATGGCCACTGCCGCAGAAAAGCTCCAGAACCACCCGACGCCGGCACAGCGAGCCGCGGCTGACCGCAGCCTTGAAGCGGCGCCGCAGGTGGTCGGCGCACTCGGAGCTGCCCAGCCGCGGCCGCTGACGCCCTGGGCCGGCGGCAGCACTGGCGCCGGCACGGCAGGCAGCGCCCAGCTGCGGCTGGCAGGCCGTCGCCTCGCACGCTCGGGCCGCGCTGGACCGCCCATGAGCGCCTCCAGTAAGCTGGCCGGAGTGCGCCGCTGCAGCCCCGCGCCCGCGCAGCCCTTCTCGATCAGCAGCGCGGAGCTCTGCGCGGCCAGGTCGCCGAATACGTACATGGTCGAAAGCACGCCCCTCAGCTCGCGGAAGAGGGCCGTCCCCTTCGCGTACCTCATCCTCGATGATGGCACAGCCCAACAGCCTCGCTGGTAAACCTGCTCCTGCGACCTCCACCGGGACAAAAGGTCGTCGCTTTCGTCGAAGGCACCCGTCTCGCCCGCCTGCCCGCGGCCTGCGGGGGGGAGGAGAAGGTGCCAGAACTGGTAGGCTGGGCCCGCTGGCGCCGAGGGCTCCACGATGCTGTCCGTGGGCAGCCGCTGAGTCTCGGCGGACATGAGGTATACCGAGAACGGCCTCGCCAGCCGCGCCGCCCTCGGCGCCTGCTGCCAGGCGATCCGGACGTTCACCAGCACGAACATGACCGCCCTCGGGATGGGCGAACGCGGGCGGGTCATGGCCAGCCTCCGCCGCGCCTGCAGCGCGCGTGAGGCGCGGGGCCAAGGCGAGCCCACCCGCCTGTGGAGCCCCGGCGTGAAGAGCGTCAGCGCTGCCACCGTCTGCGGTCCGACGCTCGGCACCGCCTCCGCGATGTAGCGAAAGGTGCAGTACTCGACGAGCAGGCAGTCCAGCTCGCGCGAGTGGCTCCAGTCCCGGCGGTGGACCCAGCAATACGTGAGGAACGTCTGCAGGAGCCGCCTGTACATGGCCTCCGTGTTTGGCCATACGGACAGCTGCTCCAGGAGCGTCAGGGCGCCCACCAGAGGCCGCCCGCGCGCCGCCGCCGCCGCCAGCTGGGCGCGCTGACGAGTCCGAACTGGAGACGTAGGGGCCATCTGCCTCTGCATGGCCTGCGCCTCGCGTGCCAGAAACCCGAGCAGAAGGCCGAGCGCCGCGACGGCCAGTGCGGGTCCTCGCATGGCCAAGGTGTCGATGGCCGGTGAACCAGCCGAGCTTGCCTCTACTGAGGCCGTCTGCTGGGTTACGCTCCGAGGCAATCCAGCGGACGAACAACTTCGAGCCAGTGGCCAGGGACAGTGCACACAGCTGGTTCAGGCACGACCTCAAGTGTCTTGACCGAGCCCTTCCTTTCGCGCAGGCGAGGGCTAAGGGGAGGTTGTCCACAAGAGCGACCATGCGAGCCCCATGAGCGCCCAAACCTCGGAGGAGATGGCGATAGGACGTGACCAGGGCCTCCCCCTCCAGGTACAGTATGTTGGCCCCCGTGGAGACCGACTGCGCCGAGACTGACTTCCAGGCATCCATGCGAGTAAGGTGCCCAGGAACCTCCTCCATGTCCCAAGAGTCGCCCTCGACGTAAGAGGCATTGGCACGCGTGAGGCTGTTGTCTATCTTGAGCTCCACGTGGGGGTCCCCGTGCTGGCCCTTGGAGATGAAGGGGCCCTCATGCAGGCCCACGTGCTCCACGTAGGGGTCCCCGTGCTGGCCCATGAGCTCCTTGTAGGGGTCCCCCTGCAGGCCCGGAGAGGTACACGTAGCTCCCAAGACACACGATGACGCCAAACCTGCTTGACCGCCCACAGGGCTAACGTGATGAACACCGAGCTGTGAAGGGTCGATTGGAGAAAGCGGCCGAGAGGGGTCGACGTTTTCTGACTCAACGCTGGGGCGCTCCAGGCCGCCCTCTCGCAGTGATCGGAGCCGGGCCTGGTGCCCGCCCTCGACCTTGAAACGCCACTTCTCCGAGCAGCGCCCGACGGCGGCGCAGACGGCCCGAGGCGCGCGTCTCCGCATCACCCCAAGACCGAAAGGCGATGCGTCGCTAGCCGTCAGCGTGGGGTGCCACGCGGCAGCGAGGTCGCCGGACAGGACGGGCAGGAGGTCACGGATGATAGTTAACTCCTTCGCCGCCGCCGCCCAGATCCTGCCCTGCCTCTCGCCGTAAGCCGCCACGAAGCCGTAGGCGCTGTGGAGCACCGTGAGTACCTCCCGGCGGATCATGGACGACCAGGTCACATGGCCCAGCACCGCACGCATCATGTGGCCGCTGCACCAGCCCCGCCTCAGAAGCCCAGTGATTGCCGAGTGCAATCGCCAGATGTTCCGCGGCTTGATCCTGAGGTACCTCCCGTGCTTCAAACTGAGGCCCAAGAAGTCCAGGTCCTTTGCGGCGGGCTCGATCTCGTGGACAGGAAGCCCTCGAGCACGGAAGGCGGCCACCAGCCGTGTCATAGCCAGGTCGACCGCGCCCTTCTCCGCACCGAAAGCCAGGATGTTGTCAACGTAAGCCCCGACGCCGACGGAGACCGGGTCCGTGACCACAACGCCGGCTTGGCCGTCCATGGCGGTCATGGCCCTCTCATGGCCCTCCGCAGCAAGGACAGCGCGCGCAGCCGACTGGCAGAAGTGCAAAGCCCACGAGAAGCCCATCGGGAGGACGGTCACCATGGGCGCCACGCGCGAGAGAGGATCGAAGTCAAGGTCGATTAGGCCGAGCTCTTGCAACACGGCGACCGAGATCGACGGCAGGGTGAACAGCGTCTCCATCCCGCGCGGCAGCCGCATGTGGTAGAAGGCGCACTCCAGGTCGCACGTGGAAAGGTACATGCCGTCTGCCGGGGCTTCAATTGCGCTGAAAGACGCAGCTGAGGGAAGCCTCGTAGCCGGCGGATCCAAAAACTTGCAGTTGGCGGCCCTCGTGTCGAAAATTATCCTGAGGGCCCCCGACTTCTTGGGCACAAAGAAGAGACCGACGGTGTGGGGCTGACCGGTGTCAGCCGCGAAAGTAACCATCTGCCTCTGGTGCATCTCCATCAAAAACTGGCCATAGGCGATCGCGTCCCGGAACAGGTTCGGGTCGCAGTACGGCCCGTGCGGGCAGGCCGAACGTGCCAAGGCCTCGGCGGACTGCCGATCTCGAAGCATATGGCTCTGCCATCCCTCCAGCCAGGCCTTGTCATGGGGCTGCACCAACTCGACAAGCTCGACGGGCGCGGCACCACCAGCGGGCCATGCGACTCGGTCGCGGACGTAGGGGGACGACGAGGCGGCGCCCGAACCGTACAGGTTGGCGCAGGAGAGGAGCTCCCGGAGGGCCCCGTCTTGACCAGCACGCGTGTCCCTGAACTCGGGCGGCGGCGCGCCCAGCTCCTTGACGCATCGGTCGATATGCATGATGGCCTGGCGCTGCCCCTCGTGCGCTGCTGACGGAGGCGAGGACCGAGTGCCATAGAGTGAATTGAGTGCATTGGTGGCCGCTCGAACACGATCATCATGATGAGCGCGAAGGCCGCGCCGACGAGCAGCGCGTCGCCCGCCAGGCTCCACAACTCGCGGAGCAGCGGTCGGTGTGACCGGCAGCGGGAAAACGTCGCGCTGGCGTCGTGTCCCTGGCGGCCGGGGGCCTGCGGCGGGAGCCGCGAAGCAGTCCCGAGGGGAGGCTGGCCCGTCTGCCCCCCCTCGGCTCATCTCAGGCATCGGCGCCTGGGGTATTGCCGCCCCCACGGCCCCGTCGCCCTCGGCCTCGGCCGCCGCGGCCACGGCCTCCGCGCCCCTCGCCGCCGCCAGAGCCAGCAGCGCCAGTCCCGGCGGCCAAAGCACGCTCCTCGCGAGCCTTGCGCCGTTCCTTGGCGATCGCCGCCTCGCGCGACTTCTCAGCAGCCAGCCAGTCGCGCAGCGCCGGGGCCATGCAGATGCCGCTGCCCGCATCCTGGACGCCGGACAGCAGCGCGGCGTCGTTCCCATGCTCGGACGTGGGCGCGAACCTGTCGCGGTACAGCTCCTCCTGGGTCTGGAGCGTGCGGCCAACCAGCTCCATCGACGCTAGATTGGTCGCGTGGGTCTGATCATACACGACACCGAACTCCAACAGCCTGCAGCACAGCAAGTGCACGTCCACTCCTGGATCCTCGTCGTCCAGGTAGGCCTCAGCCTTCCACTTGGTGTGGCGCCCGAGCGGTGTGCCACCGTTGCGGCAGATGTAGTTCAGCACCCACAACAACGTCCTTGGCCCTTTGAGCGGCCAGTCATGCCAAGGCAACTCGTGCATCCTCATCACGGCCGTCCTGAAGTCGACGTAACGGACCCCCTGGGAGTCCTGGACGATGGCTTGCATCCGTGCGTCGCCGCCAGGGGCCGCCGCTACTGCAGCGAAAGCATTCGCCAGGGCGCCCGCCCCTATGTCGGCCCATCCAGGTGCGGCGGCCGCTGCGGCGGGCGCGGCGGCTGCGGGAGCGGGGACGCCCACGGGCCCGGCGGCCAGCGGGGCGCCAGCCGCGAGGGCGCCGGCCACCGGCACAAGGCCGCCTCCCAGCGCGGCCCCAGCGGGCGCTGCGGCCGGCACGAGCGCGCCTGCCGCTGCTCCAAGGGCCGCCGCACCGACCGCAGCGGGCGCCCCCAGGGCCGCCGCGAGGCCCGCCACGCCGCCAGCGGCCGGGCCGCCCGCGGCGGCAGGGACACCAGCAGCAGCAGGAGCGACAGCTGGCGGCTCGATGACCCGGCCCACGGTGTTCAGGGCCACGGCCGGACCCTGAGCGAGCCCGAGCGTGCCCCGAGTGGCGGTGGCCGCGGCAGCGACGGCCGCCGGCAGAGGCAGGGCGCGGAACCGGTAGACCTGGTCCCCTCCAGTCGCCGCCGAGATGCCTCCGGCGGCGCCTCCAGCTGTGATGCAGAACTCGGCCACGTCCGCGCCTCCATTTGCGATGATCTCGACGTAGTCGTGCCCGTCCGGGGTCAGGATCCCGCACCCAAAGGGCTCGACAGGTTGGAAGGCCAGGAGGAGGCGCTCATGCCAGATCCTCGCCCCCCCGACCTGGTATCGGATCAAGATGAAGTCCCCCTCATCCAGGCCGAGGCGGGCGAGGGGATGGCCCGCGGCCGCAGCGGCCGCCGCCGACATGGCCTCACTGGACCTGCAGCCGCCCGCGAACCAGAGCAGCCTGGGCACGGGCCTCCTCCTCGAAATGGTCGGTCGTCGTCAGAGCCCGCGTCGGAGCAGGTGGAGTGAACCAAAGGCCCAGCAGCGCGCCAGCGGCCAGGCCCAGCACCGCGGCCAGCACGACGGCCGATAGCGGCCAGGTCCCCACCTGGTGTGGGCAGTCCAGCCTCTGAGGCTCCGACCCGCTGCCGCACACCAGCGATGGCTTGCAGGTGCACGGCGGACACTCGGGCTTCGCAGCCCAGACCGCCAGGCTCGTGGCGGCGGAGCGGACTGCTTCGGTTGTGAGCCACTCGCTGAAGCTCATCGAGCAACCTTCCTCAATGCACTTGAGCACATATGTCAGCGGAGAACCGAAGGCATGACCTGACATAACGAACGTGCGGCACTCTCCCCCAGGGCTCTGCATCACGTTGTTAAAACAGTCCATATATGTGCGTGCGTGCGTGTGTGCGTGCGTGTGTGTGCGTGTGTGTGCGCGTGTGCGTGCGTGTGTGCGCGCGTGTGTGTGCGTGCGCGTGTTTGTGTGCGTGTGTGTATATGTGTGCGTGCGTGTGCGTGCGCGTGTGTACGCGTGTGCGTGCGTGTGTGCGTGCGCGGCGCCTGCGAGGTGCACGCGTGCGTGCGCGCGTGCGTGCGTGCGCGCGCGCGTGCGTGTTGCGTGTGCGTGCTGCGTGCATGCATGGCGTGCGTGCGGTGCGCGTGCGTGTGCGCCGTGCGGCGCGGGTGCGCGTGCGTTTGCGTTGCGTGCGCATGTGCGCGCGCGCGCGTGCGTGCTCGCGTGCGCGTGCGCGTGCGCGTGCGCGTGTGCGCGTGCGCGTGCGCGCGCGCGTGCGCGTGCGCGTGCGTGCGCGCGCGCGTGCGCGCGCGCGTGCGTGGGCGTGAGCGCGTGCGTGTGCGCGCGCGTGCGCGTGCGCGTGCGTGTGCGTGTGCGTGTGCGCGTGCGTGCACGCGCGCGTGCGCGTGCGCGCGCGCGCGCGTGCGTGTGCGCGTGCGTGTGCGCGTGCACGTGTGCGCGCGCGCGTGCGTGCGTGTGCGCGTGTGTGCGCGTGCGCGCGTGCTTTCGTGCGTGTGTGCGCGTGCGCGTGTGTGTATGTGCGTGTGTGCGTGTGTGTGTGTGTGTGTTCGTGCGTGCGCGTGCGCGTGTGCGCGTATGCGCGTGCGTGTTTGCGCGCGTGCGCGTGAGCGTGCGCGCGCGTGCGCGCGTGTGCCTGCGCGTCTGTGCGCGCGCGTGCGCGTGTGCGCGTGCGAACATGTGCGCGCGCGTGCGCGCGTGTGCATGCGCGCGCGTGCGCGCGTGCGCGCGTGCGCGTATGCGCGCGTGCGCGCGCGGGCGCGCACTGGCGCGCGCGGGCGTGTGTGGGTGGGCGTGGGTGGGCGTGGGTGCGGGTGTGGGTGTGTGTGGGTGTGCCTGGGTGTGTGTGCGTGGGTGTTCGCGTGCGCGCGCGTGGATGTGTGGGCGTGGGTGGGCGCGGGTGCGTGGGTGCGCGGCTGGGCGCGGGTGGGCGTGGGTGGGTGTGTTTGTGCGCGCGGGTGCGCGTGGGCGCGGGGGCGCGCGGGCGGGCGCGGGCGGTTGCGGGCGGGCGCGAGCGGGCGCGTGGGCGGGCACGTGGGTGGGCGCGGGGATGGGTGCGGGGGGAGGGGGGGGAGTGGGTGTGAAGGGTGGGCGTGTGTGCTGGCGTGCGTGTGTGTGCGCGTGGGGTGGGGGTGGTTGTGGGCGCGGGCGTGGATGCGGGCGCGGGCGTGGGCGTGGGCGCGGGCGCGCGTGTGCGTGTGCGTGCGCGTGCGTGTGCGCGCGTGCGCGCGTGCGCGTGCGTGGGTGCGCGCGTGCGCGCGCGTGCGCGCGCATGCGTGCGTGTGCGTGCGTGCGCGCGCGTGCCCGCGCGCATCCGAGTGCGCGTGCGCGTGCGCGCGCGCGTGCGAGCGCGCGCGCGCGCGTGTGCGCGCGTGCGCGGGCACGTGTGATTGTGTGCGCGTGAGCGTGCGTAGGTGCGTGCGTGCGTACGTGGGTGCGCGAATGCGCGCGCGCGTGCGCGCGCGTGCGGGCGCGCGCGCGCGCGCGCGTGCGTGCGCGCGCGTGCGCGCGCGTGCGCGCATGCGCACGCGCGTGCGTGCGCGCGTGGGTACTTGCGCAGGTGTGCGCGTGTGTGCGTGTGCTTGTGCGCGTGCGTGAACGTGTGCGCGCGCGTGTGCGCGTGCGTGTGGATGGGCGTATGCGCGTGCGCGTGCGTGTGCGCGTGCGCGTGCGTGCGCGTGCGCGTGCGCATGCGCGTGCGCGCGCGTGTGCGTGTGCGGGTGGGTGTTCGCGTGTGTGTGCGTGCGCGTGTGAGTGCGCATGCGTGGCGTGGGCGTGTGCATGTGCGCGCGCGGGTGCGTAGGTGCGTGCGTGAATGCGTGCGTGCGTTCGTGGGTGGGTGGGTGGGCGGGTGGGTGTGAAGGTGTGTGTGTGGGTGCAAGTGCGTGCGCGCGTGCGCGTGCGTGTGTGCGCGGCTGTCCGTGCAGGTGTACGCATGCGTGTGTCCGCGCGCCTGCGCCTGCGCGTGCGCGTGCGCGCGCGCGTGCGCGTGCGTGTGCGCGTGCGTGTAAGTGTGCGTGTAAGTGTGCGTGCGCGTGTGCGCGCGCGTGCGCGCGTGCGCGCGCGTGTGAGTGAGCGCGTGCGCGTGCGTGTGCGCGTGCGTGTGCGCGTGTGCGTGCGTGTGTGCGCGTAAGTGTGAGAGTGGCTGTAGGCGTGCGCTGGTGTGTGTGTGCGTGTGAGTGTGCGTGTGCGTGTGCGCGCGCGCGCGAGCGTGGGCGTGTGGGTATGCGCGTGCGTGTGCGCGTGTGCTCTGCGCGTGCGTTGTGCGCGCGCGTGCCCGTGTGCTCGCGCGCGTGCGCGCGCGCGTGCGTGTGCGTTGTGGTGTGCGCGTGCGTGTGCGTGTGCGCGTGCGGTGTGGCGTGTGTGTGCACGTTGCGCGCGCGCGTGCGCGTGCCGTGAAGCGTGCAGGGTGCGCGCGCGCATACCAGTGCGCGCGCGCGCCCGTGCGCGTGCGCGTGCGTGCGCGTGCGAGTCATGTGCGGCTTCCGCTTGCGCGCGCGGCGCATGCGCGCGCGCGGCAGGTGAGAGCCCCCAACCAGCCGCGCGCGCGTGCGCGCGCGCGTGCGGAACCGGCGTGCGCGCGCGCATGCGCGTGCGCATGCGCGTGTGCGTGCGCGTGTGCGCGTGAGCGTGCGCGCGCGTGCGTGTGCGCGCGCGTGCGCGTGCGTGTGCGCGTGCGCGTGCGTGTGCGCGTGCGCGTGCGCGTGCGCGCGCGTGTGCGCATGCGGGTGCGTGTGCGTGCGCGCGTGCGTGTGCACGCGCGTGTTCGCGTGCGTGCGTGCGCGCGTGCGCGCGCGTGCGCGCGTGCACTTGCGCGCGCACGATCTCCGCGCGATCTCCGCGCACGAAAGATCCCGGCGCCACATGGGAAGCGCGCCACCACAGGGCGGGACATCCGACACTCGCATCGCGAGAGGCATGGTCTCCTTACCAGCACCGCCCGTGCGTGTGTGTGTGTGTGTGCGTGTGTGTGCGCGCGTGTGTGTATGCGTGTGTGAGTATGCGTGTGCGTGTGCGCGTGCGTGGGTGTGTGCGTGCGTGTGCGTGCGTGTGCGCGCGTGCGCATGCGTGTGCGCGTGCGTGTGCGTGTGCGTGTGCGTGCGCGTGTGCGCGTGCGTGCGTGCGTATGTGTGTGCGTGTGCGTGTGTGTGCGTGCGTGCGCGCGCGTGCGTGCATGCGTGCGTGCGTGCGTGCGTGCGTGTGCGTGTGCGTGCGCGCGTGCGCGGCGTGCGTGCGGTGCGCGTGTGCGCGGCGTGTGCGCGTGTGCGTGTGCGTGCGCATGCGCGCGTGGGCGCGTGCAGGTGAGGGAGCGCGTGCGCGTGCGCGTGCATGTGCGCGTGCGTGTGCGCGTGCGTGTGCGTGTGCGTGTGCGTGTGCGTGTGCGTGTGCGCGTGCGTGTGCGTGTGCGTGTGCGTGTGCGCGTGCGCGTGCGTGTGCGTGTGCGTGTGCGTGTGCGTGTGCGGGTTGGTGTCGTGTGTATGTGCGTGTGCGTGCGCGCGCCTGCGCGGTGCGGGCGCGTGTATGTGCGCGTGCGTGCGCGTGTGTGTGCGCGCGTGCGCGTGCGTGCGTGCGTTGGTGCGTGCATGAGTGCGTGCGTGCGTTCGCGGGTGGGTGGGTGGGTGCGTGCGCGTGTGCGCGTGCGTGTGCGTGCGCGCGTGCGTAAGGGTGCGCGCGTGCGCGTGCGCGTGCGCGTGCGCGTGCGCGTGCGTGTGCGTGTGCGCGCGCGTGCGCGTGTGCGTGTGCGTGTACGGGTTGGTGTCGTGTGTGTGCGTGCGTGCGTGTGTGTGCGCGCGCGTGCGCGGTGCGGGCGCGTGTACGCGTGCGCGCGTGCGTGCGTTGGTGCGTGCGTGCGTGCGCGCGTGCGTTCGCGGGTGGGTGGGTGGGTGGGCGTGTAAGCGTGCGCGGGTACAGGTGCGCGCGTGCGCGCACGCGCGTGTGCGATGTGCGGATGTCTGTATAGGTGTACGCATGTGTGCACATATGTGCGCGCGTGTGTCCGTGCGCCTGCGCCTGCGCGTGCGCGTGCGTGTGCGCGTGCGTGCGCGTGTAAATGTAGGTGTACATGTGCGTGTGCGTGTGCGTGCGAATGCACGTGTGCGTGTGCTTGCCCGGGCGCGCATGCGCGTGCGCGCGCGCGTGCGCGCGTGCGCGCGCGCAAACGTGCGCGCGCACGTGCGCGCGTGCGTGCGCGTGCGCGTGCGTGTTCGTGTGCGTGTGTGTGTGCGTGTAAGTGTGCGTGTGGCTGTAGGTGTGCGCGGGTGTGTGTGTGTGCGTGCGTGTGCGTGTGCGTGTGCGTGTGCGCGTGCGCGCGCGCGTGCACGAGCGTGGGCGCGCGCGTGCGCGTGCGCGTGCGCGTGCGTGCGTGTGTGCGTGAGCGGGTGCGCGTGCGTGTGCGTGTGCGCGTGCGCGTGCGTGTGCGTGTGCGCGTGCGTGTGCGCGTGCGCGTGCGCGTGCGCGTGCGCGCGCGCGTGCGCGCGCGTGCGCGTGTGTGCGCGTGTGCGTGTGCGCGTGCGCGTGTGCGCGTGCGCGTGCGCATGCGCGTGGCGCGCGCGTGCGCGTGCGTGCGCGTGCACGCGTGCGTGTGCGTCTGCGGGTGCGTGTGCGTGTGCGTACGCGCGTGCGTGTGCACGTTCGTGCGCGCGTGCGTGCGCGTGTGCGTGTGCTTGTGCGCGTGCGTGTGCGCGTGCATGTGCGCAAGGGTGCGCGTGTGCGCGTGCGTGTGCGTGTGCGCGTGCGCGCACGTGTAAGTGTGCGCGTGGCTGTAGGCGTGCGCGGGTGTGTGTGTGCGGGTTGGCGTCGTGTGCGTGCGTGCGTGTGCGCGTGCGCGCGCGTGCGTGGCGCGGGCGCGTCCATGCGCGCGCGCGCGTGCGCGCGTTGGTGCGCGCGCGAATGCGTGCGTGCGTTCGTGGGCGGGCGGGTGGTTGGGTGTGTAGGTGCGTGCGCGGGTACAGGTGCACGTGTGCGTGCACGTGCGTGTGCACGCATGTGTGCGCGCATGTGTGTATGTCCGCGCGCCTGCGCCTGCGCGCGCGCGTGCGTGTGCGCGCGCGTGTACGTGCAAGTGTAAGTGTAAATGTGCGTGTGCGTGTGTGCGTGCGTGTGCGTGTGCGCGTGCGTGTGCGCGTGGTTTCCCAGGTGCGCGCGCGCGCGAGCGCGCGTGCGCGCGTGCGCGCGTGCGCGCGAACGTGCGCGTTACTGCGCACGGCGCGCGCGTGCGCGCGCGTTCGCATGCGCGTGCGCATGCGCGTGCGCGTGCGTGTGCGCGTGCGTGTGCATGTGCGTGTGCGTGTAAGTGTGCGTGTGGCTGTAGGTGTGCGCGCGTGTGTGTGTGCGCGTGCGTGTGCGTGTGCGTGTGCGCGAGCGCGTGCACGAGCGTGGGCGCGTGGGCATGCGCGCGCGCACGTGCGTGTGCGCACGCGCGTGCGCGTGCGCGCGCGTGCGCGTGAGCGAGAGCGTGTGCGCGTGAGTGTGCGTGTGCGTGTGAGTGTGCGTGTGCGTGTGCGTGTGCGCGTGCGTGTGCGTGCGCGTGCGCGTGCGCGTGCGCGTGCGCGCGCGTGTGCGTGTGCGCGTGCGCGCGCGCGTGCGTGTGCGTGTGCGCGTGTGTGCGCGTGCGTGTGCGTGTGCGCGTGTGCGCGTGCGCGTGCGCATGCGCGTGGCGTGCACGTGCGCGTGCGTGTGCGTGCACGTGTGCGTGTGCTTGTGCGTGTGCGTGTGCGTGTGCGGGTGCTTGCGCGTGTGCGTGCGCGCGTGCACGTGCGTGTTCGTGCGCGTGTGCGCGTGCGCGTGCGCGCGCGTGCGCGCGTGCATTTGCGCGCGCACGATCTCCGCGCGATCTCCGCGCACGAAAGATCCTGGTGTCACATGGGAAGCGCGCCACCACAGGGCGGGACATCCGACACTCGCATCGCGAGAGGCATGGTCTCCTTGCCAGCACCGTCCGCGAGCTCATGGAGCAGAATGCACGGCTGCGGCGATACAGGATCGGCAACAGCATGTGGGCACAGACCACATGTGTGCCGATCGGAGAATTCGTGTCTTCTGCTGTCTTGGAGGCGGTGCTGCAACACCGTGAACACGCACATGGATCTGAGTGTCCAGGATATGTTGCGCGTGTCGCTCATAGACGTTACGCCGACGATAGATTGATGATGAGCCGCGCTTTGTGCCGACGATGTGTAGAAACATGCATCCCGGTGATACATGATACTGAACTGTCGATTGATGTGGAGCCAGATGGTTACGTTCATCGTGATTGGACATTACAGCATCGCACTTGGACGATATAGTGTGATCCTTGGTAGCACCAGCTTCAGCACAGTGCACAAAACCTTGGCGTACGCCTTCGGTGAAAATGCGAAAAACATGAACAAGCAATATTTGGAGCCATACGTGAGGGTGTTCTCGAGAAGCGCACTGAGCAGGCACCAGGCCGAACTTACTGGCCGAACCCGACGTTGGCAGCAGGTGAGCACAAACCAATTCGTTGTTCTTCTAGTGACGGACACGCTTCTATATTCGTTGGAAGCTTGGGAATGGGCACCAACACCAAAACAGGGGCGTGTGCCCACCCTGAGAGGATGATCCTAGATTTCGGTGATGGTGGTACGCGTGTGCGTGTGCGCGTGCGTGTACGCGCGCGTGCGCGTGCGCGCGCGTGCGCGTGTGCGTGTGCGTGTGCGTGTGCGTGTGCATGTGTGCGCGTGCGCGTGCGTGCGTGTGCGCGTGTGTGCGCGTGCGCGCGTGCTTTCGTGCGTGTGTGCGCGTGCGCGTGTGTGTATGTGCCTGTGTGCGTGTGTGTGTGTGTGTGTTCGTGCGTGCGTGTGCGTGTGTGCGCGTATGCGCGTGCGTGTTTGCGCGCGTGCGCGTGAGCGTGCGCGCGCGTGCGCGCGTGTGCCTGCGTGTCTGTGCGCGCGCGTGCGCGTGCGCGCGTGCGAACATGTGCGCGCGCGTGCGCGCGTGTGCATGCGCGCGCGTGCGCGCGTGCGCGTGTGCGCGCATGCGCGCGTGCGTGTGCGGGCGCGCACTGGCGCGCGCGGGCGTGTGTGGGTGGGCGTGGGTGGGCGTGGGTGCGGGTGTGGGTGTGTGTGGGTGTGCCTGGGTGTGTGTGCGTGGGTGTTCGCGTGCGCGTGCGTGGATGCGTGGGCGTGGGTGGGCGCGGGTGTGTGGGTGAGCGGCTGGGCGCGGGTGGGCGTGGGTGGGTGTGTCTGTGCGTGCGGGTGCGCGTGGGTGCGGGGGCGCGCGGGCGGGCGCGGGTGGTTGCGGGCGGGCGCGAGCGGGCGCGCGGGCGGGCACGTGGGCGGGCGCGGGGATGGGCGCGGGGGAAGGGGGGGAGTGGGTGTGAAGGGTGGGCGCGTGTGCTGACGTGCGTGCGCGTGCGCGTGGGGTGGGGGTGGTTGTGGGCGCGGGCGTGGATGCGGGCGCGGGCGTGGGCGTGGGCGCGGGTGCGCGTGTGCGTGTGTGTGCGCGTGTGTGTGCGTGCGTGCGTGCGTGTGCGTGCGTGCGTGGGTGCGCGCGTGCGTGCGCGTGCGCGCGCATGCGTGCGCGTGCGTGCGTGCGCGCGCGTGGCCGCGCGCATCCGAGTGCGCGTGCGCGTGCGCGCGCGCGTGCGAGCGCGCGTGTGCGCGTGCGCGCGCGTGTGTGCGCGTGCGCGCGCGTGTGCGGGCATGCGTGATTGTGTGCGCGTGAGCGTGCGTAGGTGCGTGCGTGCGTGCGTGGGTGGGTGTGCGAATGCGCGCGCGCGTGCGCGCGCGCGCGCGGCGCGCGCGCGCGTGCGCGTGTGCGTGCGCGCGCGCGCGCGTGCGTGCGCGCATGCTCCGCGTAGTGTGCGCGTGCGCGCGCGCGCTGCGCGCGTGGGTAGTGCGCAGGTGTGCGCGTGTGTGCGTGTGCTGTGCGGCGTGCTGTGAACGTGTGCGCGTGCGCTGTGCGTCGTGCGTGTGGATGGGCGTCTGCGCGTGCGCGTGCGCGTGCGCGTGCGCGTGCGCGTGCGCGCGCGTGCGCGTGCGCGTGCGCGTGCGCGCGCGTCCGTGTGCGGGTGGGTGTTCGCGTGTGTGTGCGAGTGCGTGCGCGTGCGCATGCGTGGCGTGGGCGCGTGTATGCGCGTGCGCGCGGGTGCGTGGGTGCTTGCGTGAATGCGTGCGTGCGTTCGTGGGTGGGTGGGTGGGCGGGTGGGTGTGAAGGTGTGTGTGTGGGTGCAAGTGCGTGCGCGCGTGCGCGTGCGCGTGTGCGTGGCTGTCTGTGCAGGTGTACGTATGCGTGTGTCCGCGCGCCTGCGCCTGCGCGTGCGCGTGCGTGCGCGCGTGCGTGTGCGTGTGCGCGTGCGTGTAAGTGTGCGTGCATGTGTGCGTGCGCGTGTGCGCGCGCGTGCGCGCGTGCGCGCGCGTGTGAGTGAGCGCGTGCGCGTGCGTGTGCGCGTGCGTGTGCGCGTGTGCGTGCGTGTGTGCGCGTAAGTGTGAGTGTGGCTGTAGGCGTGCGCTGGTGTGTGTGTGTGTGCGTGTGAGTGTGCGCGCGCGTGTGCGCGCGCGTGCGCGAGCGTGGGCGTGCGGGCATGCGCGCGCGCGTGCGTGTGCGCGTGCGCGTGCGTGTGCGCGCGCGTGCGCGTGTGCGCGTGCGCGTGCGCGCGCGCGTGCGTGTGCGTGTGCGTGTGCGCGTGCGTGTGCGTGTGCGTGCGCGCGTGGGCGTGTGTGTGCACGTGCGCGCGCGCAGTGCGAGCGCGCGTGAGCGTGCAGGTGCGCGCGCGCGCGCGTGCGCGCGCGCGCCCGTGCGCGCGCGCGCGCGCGTGCGTGCGAGTATGTGCTGTGTCCGTGTGCGCGCGCGCATGCGCGCGAGCAGGTTGAGCGCGCGCGCGCGTGCGCGCGCGCGTGCACGCGCGCGTGCACGCGCGCGCGCATGCGCGTGCGCATGCGCGTGTGCGTGCGCGTGTGCGCGTGAGCGTGCGCGCGCGTGCGTGTGCGCGCGCGTGCGCGTGCGTGTGCGCGTGCGCGTGCGTGTGCGCGTGCGCGTGCGCGTGCGCGCGCGTGTGCGCATGCGGGTGCGTGTGCGTGCGCGCGTGCGTGTGCACGCGCGTGTTCGCGTGCGTGCGTGCGCGCGTGCGCGCGCGTGCGCGCGTGCACTTGCGCGCGCACGATCTCCGCGCGATCTCCGCGCACGAAAGATCCCGGCGTCACATGGGAAGCGCGCCACCACAGGGCGGGATATCCGACACTCGCATCGCGAGAGGCATGGTCTCCTTACCAGCACCGCCCGTGCGTGTGTGTGTGCGTGTGCGTGTGTGTGCGCGCGTGTGTGAGTATGCGTGCGCGTGTGCGCGTGCGTGTGTGTGCGTGCGTGTGCGTGTGTGTGCGCGCGTGCGCATGCGTGTGCGCGTGCGTGTGCGTGTGCGCGTGCGTGCACGTGTGTGCGTGCGCGTGTGCGCGTGCGTGCGTGCGTATGTGTGTGCGTGTGCGTGTGTGTGCGTGCGTGTGCGCGCGTGCGTGCATGCGTGCGTGCGTGCGTGCGTGCGTGTGCGTGTGCGTGCGCGCGTGCGCGCGCGTGCGGGCACGTGTGATTGTGCGCGCGCGTGCGTGCGTGCGTGCGTGCGTGCGTGGGTGCGTGAGTGCGCGTGCGAGCGCGTGCGCGTGCGCGTGCGTGCGTGCGTGGGTGCGTGCGTACGCATGTGCGTGTGTGCGAGCGCGCGTGTGAGTGCGCGTGCGCGTGCGCGTGCGTGTGCGTGCGCGTGTGCAGGTGCGTGTGCGTGTGTGCGTGTGCGTGCGCATGCGCGTGCGCGTGCAGGTGAGCGCGCGCGTGCGCGTGCGCGTGCATGTGCGCGTTTGTGTGTGTGCGCGTGCGTGTGCGTGTGCGTGCGCGTAAGGGTGTGCGTGTGCGCGTGCGTGTGCGTGTGCGTGTGCGCGTGCGCGTGCGTGTGCGTGTGCGTGTGCGCGTGCGTGCGCGGGTTGGTGTCGTGTGTAATGTGCGTGTGCGTGCGCGCGCCTGCGCGGTGCGGGCGCGTGTATGTGCGCGTGCGTGCGCGTGTGCGTGTGCGTGTGTGTGCGTGCGTGTGCGCGTGTGTGCGCGCGCGTGCGCGTGCGTGCGTGCGTTGGTGCGCGCGTGAGTGCGTGCGTGCGTTCGCGGGTGGGTGGGCGGTGCGTGCGCGTGTGCGCGTGCGTGTGCGTGCGCGCGTGCGTAATGGTGCGCGCGTGCGCGTGCGCGTGCGCGTGCGCGTGCGCGCGCGTGTGCGTGTGCGCGCGCGTGCGCGTGTGCGTGTGCGTGCACGGGTTGGTGTCGTGTGTGTGTGTGCGCGCGTGCGCGTGCGTGCGCGCGCGTGCGCGGTGCGGGCGCGTGCACGCGTGCGCGCGTGCGTGCGTTGGTGCGTGCGTGCGTGCGCGCGTGCGTTCGCGGGTGGGTGGGTGGGCGGGCGTGCAAGCGTGCGCGGGCACAGGTGCGGGCGCGCGTGCACGCGCGTGTGTGCATGTGCGGATGTCTGTATAGGTGTACGCATGTGTGCACGTACGCGTGCGCGTGTGTCCGTGCGCCTGCGCCTGCGCGCGCGCGTGCGCGCGCGTGTGCGTGCGCGTGTAAGTGTAGGTGTACATGTGCGCGTGCGTGTGTGTGCGTGCGAATGCACGTGTGCGTGCGCTTGTCCGGGCGCGCATGCGCGTGCGCGTGCGCGCGTGCGTGTGCGTGTGCGTGTGTGTGCGTGTAAGTGTGCGTGTGGCTGTAGGTGCGCGCGGGTGTGTGTGTGTGTTCGTGCGTGTGCGTGTGCGCGTGCGTGTGCGCGTGCGCGTGCGCGTGCACGAGCGTGGGCGTGCGCGTGCGCGTGTGCGTGCGCGGGTGCGGGTGCGTGCGTGTGCGGGAGCGGGTGCGTGGTGCGTGGTGCGTGTGCGTGTGCGCGTGCGCGTGCGCGTGCGCGTGCGGGTGCGTGCGCGTGTGCGTGTGCGTGTGCGTGTGCGTGTGCGTGCGCGTGCGCGTGCGCGTGCGCGTGCGCGTGCGCGTGCGTGTGCGCGTGCGTGTGCGCGTGCGCGTGCGCGTGCGCGTGTGAGTGTGCGGGTGCGGGTGCGTGTGCGTGTGCGTGTGCGGGTGCGGGTGCGAGCGAGGGGGCCGTGTTAACGTGTGCACGTTCGGGCGCGCGTGCGTGCGCGTGGGAGGACCAGTGTGCGTGTGCGCGTGCGCGTGCGCGTGCATGTGCGCAAGGGTGCGCGCGTGCGCGTGCGTGTGCGTGTGCGTGTGCGCGTGCGTGTAAGCGCGCGCGTGGCTGCAGGCGTGCGCGGGTGTGTGTGTGTGTGTGCGGGATGGCGTCGTGCGTGCGCGTGCGTGTGCGCGCGCGCGTGCGTGGCGCGGGCGCGTCCATGCGCGCGCGCGTGCGCGCGGTGGTGCGCGCGAGAAAGCGTGCGTGCGTTCGTGGGCGGGTGGGTGGTTGGGCGTGTAGATGCGTGCGCGGGCACAGGTGCATGTGTGCGTGCACGTGCGTGTGCACGCATGTGTGCGCGTATGTGTGTATGTCCGCGCGCCTGCGCCTGCGCGCGCGTGCGTGTGCGCGCGCGTGTACGTGTAAGTGTAAGTGTAAATGTGCGTGTGCGAGTGTGCGTGCGTGTGCGTGTGCGCGTGCGTGTGCGCGTGGTTTCCCAGGTGCGCGCGCGCGCGCGCGAGCGGGGGGAGGGGGGGGGGGGGGGAGGGGCGTGCGCGCGTGCGCAGCGTGCGCGCGTGCGCGCGAACGTGCGCGTGCCCGTAGCGGCGCGTGCGTGCGCGTGCGCATGCGCGTGCGCATGCGCGTGCGCGTGCGTGTGCGCGTGCTTGCGCATGTGCGTGTGCGTGTAAGTGTGCGTGTGGATGTAGGTGTGCGCGGGGTGTGTGTGTGGGGTGCGCGTGCGCTGTTGCGTGTGCGTGTGCGCGAGCGCTGCCGAGCGTGGGCGCGTGGGATGCGCGTGCTGCGCGCACCTTGCGTGTGCGCACGCGCGCGCCATTGCGCGCGTGCGCGCGCGTGCGCGTGTGCGAGAGCGTGTGCGTGTGAGTGTGCGTCTGCGTGTGCGCGTGCGTGTGCGTGTGCGTGTGCGCGTGCGTGTGCGTGCGCGTGCGCGTGCGCTTGCGCGTGCGCGTGCGCGTGTGCGTGTGCGCGTGCGCGTGCGTGTGCGTGTGCGTGTGCGCGTGTGTGCGCGTGCGTGTGCGTGAGCGCGTGCGCGCGTGCGCGTGCGCATGCGCGAGGCGTGCACGTGCGCGCGCGTGTGCGTGCACGTGTGCGTGTGCTTGTGCGTGTGCGTGTGCGTGTGCGGGTGCTTGTGCGTATGAGTGCGCGCGTGCACGTGCGTGTTCGTGCGCGTGTGCGCGTGCGCGTGCGCGCGCGTGCGCGCATGCATTTGCGCGCGCACGATCTCCGCGCGATCTCCGCGCACGAAAGATCCCGGTGTCACATGGGAAGCGCGCCACCACAGGGCGGGACATCCGACACTCGCATCGCGAGAGGCATGGTCTCCTTACCAGCACCGTCCGCGAGCTTATAGAGCAGAATGCACGGCTACGGCGATACAGGATCGGCAACAGCATGTGGGCACAGACCACATGTGTGCCGATCGGAGAATTCGTGTCTTCTGCTGTCTTGGAGGCGGTGCTGCAACACCGTGAACACGCACATGGATCTGAGTGTCCACGATATGTTGCGCGTGTCGCTCATAGACGTTACGCCGACGATAGATTGATGATGAGCCGCGCTGTGTGCCGACAATGTGTAGAAACATGCATCCCAGTGATACATGATACTGAACTGTCGATTGATGTGGAGCCAGATGGTTACGTTCATCGTGATTGGACATACATTATCGCACTTGGACGATATAGCGTGATCCTTGGTAGCACCAGCTTCAGCACAGTGCACAAAACCTTGGCGTACGCCTTCGGTGGGAATGCGAAAAACATGAACAAGCAATATTTGGAGCCATACGTGAGGGTGTTCTCGAGAAGCGCACTGAGCAGGCACCAGGCCGAACTTACTGGCCGAACCCGACGTTGGCAGCAGGTGAGCACAAACC
>CAUYUJ010001554.1:89605-99860 GCA_963575745.1 Prorocentrum cordatum | reverse complement strand
ACACCACGCGACTGAGGATCTCACTGCGGTCTGCCATGCTGCTGTCCGCGAATGCAATGCGCTGCCTGCAAGTGAGGCGGCGGCGTCCACTTGTTTCAGAAGATGTTCCCGCGGGCCCGAAGGGCGACCGCCAGCTCGAGCCGCGGCGCCGGCAGGCCAGATAAGGATCATGCAACAGCAAAGACGATGACAGAGCAACGAGGTATCGGCGAGTGCATGACCGGCCTCCGTTTCCTGCACTTCTTTCCTGTAGGTCCCCTAGCTCATCGAGCTCAGCAGATGTTTCTGCGGGTCCGAAGGACGACCGCCAGCTCGAGTCGCAGCGCCACGTGGCACGAACCGCAGAGCAAGGGCACGCGAGCATTGCTCGTGGTCAGAATATGAGTCCCCGTGGTGCCTCTTCACTCCGCTGGCCACCCACCAGCAGCCCTCGAAAGTGGCGACAGTTTCAAAGATCGCAGCCGCCCAGGGGTGGCGAGGTCTAATCTGCGTCCCCGTGGTGCCTCACTCCGCTGGACCCACCAGCAGCCCTCGAAAGTGGCGACAGTTTCACAGATCGCAGCCCCCCAGAGATGGCGAGGTCTAATATGAGTCCCCGTGGTGCCTCACTCCGCTGGACCCACCAGCAGCCCTCGAAAGTGGTGACAGTTTCACAGATCGCAGCCCCCCCAGAGATGGCGAGGTCTAATCTGAGTCCCCGTGGTGCCTCACTCCGCTGGACCCACCAGCAGCCCTCGAAAGTGGCGACAGTTTCACAGATCGCAACCCCCCAGAGTTGGCGAGGTCTAATCTGAGTCCCCGTGGTGCCTCACTCCGCTAGACCCACCAGCAGCCCTCGAAAGTGGTGACAGTTTCACAGATCGCAGCCCCCCCCCAGAGATGGCGAGGTCTAATCTGAGTCCCCGTGGTGCCTCACTCCGCTGGACCCACCAGCAGCCCTCGAAAGTGGCCACAGTTTCACAGATCGCAGCCCCCCCCCCAGGGATGGCGAGGTCTAATCTGAGTCCCCGTGGTGCCTCACTCCGCTGGACCCACCAGCAGCCCTCGAAAGTGGTGACAGTTCCGCAGATCGCAGCCCGCCAGGGATGACGTGAAAGGCAAGAGAAGAGAAGAGGAGGAGCGAAGAGAGGAGGAGAAGGCAAGCAAGAGAGGAGAGGAGGAGGGAAGAGAGGGGGGGGCGGGAGGAGGAGAACGGAGACCGCAGTGCTCTATTCAAAACGAGTACCCAACGCAGGAGGGTTGGGAACAAAACCAAGCAAAACAAATACTTCAATGATAATAACAAAACAAAACAACACAAAACAGAGGAAGATGTGTCAGATGATCGAAGAAGAAGAAGACGAAAACAAAACAACACGGCCTAAACTGTTGGCGCTCCGCTTCGATCTTTGGGCTCTGCGCCGACCCCCCCTCCCTGGCGCGCGGAACGCGCCAGGAGCGGCGCCAGCGGCGCCGCCAGGGGGGGCCCGGCGCGGATCCAAGAAATCCGCGCGGAAAACCGAAAGTTTTTGTTTGTGGCGTTGCTTTCGTCGTCGACGTAGGGAAACGAAGAAGGGGTACGGGGAGGCGCGCACCAGGGAGTGGTGCGAGGGCGATAGCCTCGTCGAGGGCGGGGGAGCTTTTCCGAGAAGGCAGGGAGGCAGGGGGCTGCTGAGAAGCCCCCCCCCAGCTTCTTTATCAAGCCTTCTGGCGCCCCGACCCTCTTGGCCCTGCTGCGGTTCCTGCCTCCTACGGTTGGGTCGGGCATGTCCTCCTACAGGCGAATTTTGGAAGCAAAATAAAACACAGTCGAAAAATCTTCAAACATATCAACAACAAAAAACGATACATCGTCACAAAACTATGTTTTCAATATTCTTGAACTGTCCGCCTATAGAGGGACAGGCCCGACTTGATCCTAAGAGCCGCCCGCCTGCCTAGAAGGCCGCCCCCATCGAGCCAGGAGGCGCGCACGTCACCAGGAGAAGCCAGCTCGTCGTCCGTGCAGCGGAGCGGCCAGGATCAAAGAACAACGACAGAGGGCCGCCTGAGGGAGATAACGAGAGAACGCCTACGGACCAGCACTCAGGCGGCCGGCCTGCCTGTGAACTTCTGGGCACTAGAGGGCTACCATAAGGGGAGGACGAGGAGGAGGAGGAGGAGGAGGAGAAAAGGATGAGCAGGAGGAGGAGGAGGAGGAGGAGGAGGAGGAGGAGGAGGAGGAGGAGGAGGAGGAGGTAGACGACGACGACGACGACGACGACGACGACGACGACGACGACGACGACGACGACGGCGACGACGACGACGACGACGACGAACACTTCTCCGCGGAGGCCCCCGCGCGGGGGCCGAGGCTCGGCCCACAGAGGCTTGCCGGTCGTGACCCCGCTCGGGGCCCCCGGCGAGCCCGCAGGAGGGCGGAAGGCCTCGGGGCCCGCCCTCCCTCCTTTCCCGGACCTTCCAGGAGTGCTAAAAAAAGGCACCCGAGCGAGCGAGCGAGCGAGCGAGCGTCCATCCGGCTCTACTGCGGGTAGAGCCGCGCCCATTTGGGCGGGACGAGCAGAGCCGTAGCCCTTTTGGAAAAACAAAGCGTGAATGATCTCATGTCGCGGTCACGAACTGGTCCTCCATACTCCGCCATTATGTGAGATTCCTTGCCATCTGTGTCCAAGTTTTGTCATTGATGCCCCCGTGCCTTCTGTGAGTGCGGTCCCTCGGCGGGTTCTCGTCCTCGAAATGCTTGCGAAGAAATGCCCTGATCTCGTCATCCCAGCGTTTATGCTGACCACCGTGGTTTCGATGTACTTGTTTTTGTGATGTGTGGCTTGGGTGCCACTGTAAGGCCCGTTGTGTCCATCTTGACGCTGGGTGCGCAGCAACTCGTGCTGCCAGCCTCCAATGTTGCCGTCGCTGCTCCGTCTCCCAATTCGTAATGTTATGCAGCTGCATGAGGTATTCCGCTCGGTGCGTCGACCGCCGGATGTATTCCACCCACGGCTCGTCACTTTCCGTGTGGCTGCTGGTGCCCGTGTCGCTTGGTGGTGGCTCGTCGTGCGGTGGTGGGTTGCTGTCGACGTCTGAACCGTCGGTGGTGCTCGAATGGTCGGTCGCGGGGATGCTGGGCCCCGGCTGGGTGGTAGAAGACGCCCGTCTTGTGCGCCTCCGCGGTGTCTGCACGATCATGCGGAACATTCACTTTTGTGTCCTGCGGAGCTGTTGCCGGAGAGGTTCTGTCAGCGTCCACGCTGCAGAAGCATAGAGCACCGTTGGCGTAACGTTGCCTTGGAAGAGGCGGAGCCGGTGCTTGAGTGAATAGCGTTTGCTTGTTAGCTCTTGTCGGTTTGCTGCGAAGGCCGCCCATGCTGCCTTGATGCGGTGGTTGACCTCCGTTTGTGCTGGCTCGTTGAAACTGATCATTTGGCCGAGGTACTTAATCGCCCCAGCGTAAGGTACAATCTCGATGTTCATACCACATACATCCACGCTTGGCCCTTTACTTCTGCCAGCCCGCCGCGTGAGATTGGACATGATCTTCGTTTTGTCTGGGTGTAGAAGAAGGCCGTGCTTTTTGGCAATTTGAATAATATCGCCCAGCATTTCCGCAAGTTGGGGCAGCATCTGACTCGTTCAAACAACATCGTCGGCGAAGCGGAGTTTCGTCATGTTGGACGCCGTAGTGTGCCCCAGTTGCACCCCGTATTTCTTATCCTGCCACTTTTGAACCAGAGGGGCCATGATGAATTCAAGAACCGAGTTAAATAATAGAGAACTAAGAGGGTCGCCCTGTTTGGTGCCCCGTCGTAAACTGAACGGGCGGCTGGAAACATCCGTTTGTACCGTAGCCGGTTGTCCATAATAGAGCCGCCGCTTCGTATGTACATAGCCTGGTTCCACGCCCTGTGCAAGCATAGCTTCCCATAAACTGTTGTGTTCGATCGAATCGAACGCCTTCTGGAAATCCAGCGCTGCTATCCATAATGGTTGGTTCCATTCACGGGCTCGTTCTCGGATGAGGTTGAACACGAACAGGTGGTCAATCGTAGAGCGCCCCGGTCGAAACCCAGCCTGATCGTCCGTCTGTCTCTTGTCCAGCGCCGGCTGCAGACGATCATATAGGAGCCTTCTGAAAAGTTTGTACTGAAGTGGGATGGTGCAAATCGGTCTGTAGTTTTTCGCTTGTTGTGGGTCTCTGGATTTGGGCATGACCTTAATCACAGTACGTCTCCATTCACCGGGCGGCGCGGCATTGGGTTTGAGAGTTGAGTTGCACAGGTACAAGAGTGCCTCTGTAAGCTCCGTCGAACTGCTTTTAATCATTTCAGCCTTCAGCCCTCTGGTGTCTGGCGCTTTCTTGCTCTTGAGCTCGGAGACGGCCTTGGTAAGCTCTTCCATCGTGAACGGCGGTACTTCGTCACGGGATGCAGGTGGCGGCGGGGACGGCTCGGTCGAATCCTACAGCTGCTCGTAGAAATCGGCAAATACATTAGCGATATCTTTGCGTGCCCACTTTTCGACACCATCCGAATCTTTCATCCGCGTGATCAACTGTTTCCTCTGCCTGGTTTTTGACGTCTTGATTGCTTTGAGACCTTTGTACTTCTCCAAATATCACAAATGCGTTCTCTTCTGTCCCATCGTTTCTGTCGTCGTATTTCCCGGCGTATGTCTTTGCTCAGCTGTCTCCGTGCTGCGTGGTCGGCGTTGGGTGTCCGCCGTCTTGTTTGGATCAGCCGCGATAGGTACGCAAGTCGCGCGTTGTTCGACGGAGTCGGCTCGCCTTCGGCGTGGGACATCGTCGCACTGTCGCTTCGCAGAGGGTCGTTGCAGGTGGAGCCGGTTGCAATCTCGATCATCACCTCCTCAATGTATCCGCAGAGATCCTCGGGCACCTCGGGAAGTAGGTGCGGCTGCAGACACGTTCTTTGGTGACCGAGATGTCGGGCAGCATCTTCGCGGGATATTCTGGGCCCAACTGCGGGCATTCGTTTTTTCAGTTTTGCTGCATGCTTCGTGCCGCGCTCTTTGCACGCACTTTTCCGTGATAGTAATGGCCAGGGGAGCCGGAAGGTAGTTACGACACACTTGGGGTCTGAACCCATATCGACTGCGTTGTTCGCCTCCGCGTTCGTGCAATACCGGAACAAGGCCCGCTTAACCAATACGTAGTCCAACTGTTTCTGGGTATCCTGCTTGATGTACGTGATCTGCTTGTCGGGACGCTTCCGAAAGAACGTGTTCACGATCAGGAGGCTTTCACTGGACGCCCAATGCCGGAGCCATGTGCCTCTAGAGTTCTGATCTCCATAGCCGTGTGGGCCTGTAGTTCGATGCGTCATGTCCGTTATGCTGTTCTCAACGTCAGAGTCGGAGTCGCGGGCAGGTTCATCGCGATCGTCTGCCCCACCTGAGCGTTAAAATCGCCCGCAAGGATCATGTGCTGCCTGGTGCCCCGACATTGCCGGTGGATCTCGTGCAAGGCGTCGTACATTCTTTGGACGCGCGGATCACCATATCCTGAATGAGGAAAGTAAGCAGCGACGAATAGCAACTTGAGTCGCCCGCGCTGTATTGACAGCGTTGCCAAGCGAGGTGAAACAGCTTCGAACTTGCGTATACAGCTGTTCCATTTGTACCTAACAGCGAAGACTGACAGGTTTCTAGTAGGGTCAAAAGAGAACATCATGACGCCCCAGGGGGGTCTGGGCGCGATCCGGGGGAGGATGCCGGGGACTCTTTTTTTAACCAACAGTAACGCACTTCGTGGTCTTCGAGTTCCCAGAACCCCATTCCTGGGCATGATTTTGAATGCCCGGAGCCACCTGTAGGCCACTTCGTGCTCTTCGAGTTCCCAGAACCCCATTCCCGGGCATGATTTTGAATGCCCGGAACCAACAGTAGGCCACTTCGTGGACTTCGAGTTCCCAGAACTCCATTCCTGGGCATGATTTTGAATGCCCGGAGCCAACAGTAGGCCACTTCGTGGACTTCGAGTTCCCAGAACTCCATTCGTGGGCATGATTTTGAATGCCCGGAGCCAACAGTAGGCCACTTCGTGTTCTTCGAGTTCCCAGAACTCCATTCCCGGGCCACATTTTGAATGCTGAGGCAGGCTGATGCTGAGGCTGAGGCAGGCTGAGGCTGAGGCAGGCTGAGGCTGAGGCCGAGGCTGAAGGCAGACTGAGGCTGAGGCTGAAGCAGGCGAGGCTGAGGCTGAGGCAGGCTGAGGCTGAGGCTGAGGCAGGCTGATGCTGAGGCAGGCTGAGGCTGAGGCTGAGGCTGATGCAGGCTGAGGCTGGGGCAGGCTGAGGCTGAGGCCGAGGCTGAAGGCAGACTGAGGCTGAGGCTGAAGCAGGCTGAGGCTGAGGCTGAGGCTGAGGCTGAGGCTGAGGCTGAGGCTGAGGCTGAGGCTGAGGCTGAGGCTGAGGCTGAGGCAGGCTGAGGCTGAGGCAGGCTGAGGCTGAGGCTGATGCAGGCTGAGGCGCAGGCTGAGGCTGAGGCCGAGCTGAAGGCAGACTGAGGCTGAGGCTGAAAGCAGGCTAAGGCTGAGGCTGAGGCAGGCTGAGGCTGAGGCTGAGGCAGGCTGATGCTGAGGCAGGCTGAGGCTGAGGCTGAGGCTGATGCAGGCTGAGGCTGAGGCAGGCTGAGGCTGAGGCCGAGGCTGAAGGCAGACTGAGGCTGAGGCTGAAGCAGGCTGAGGCTGAGGCTGAGGCAGGCTGAGGCAGGCTGAGGCTGATGGAGGCAGGCTGAGGCTGAGGCCTGAGGCTGATGCAGGCAGACAGGCTGAGGCTGAGGCTGAAGGCAGACTGAGGCTGAGGCTGAAGCAGGCTGAGGCTGAGGCTGAGGCAGGCTGAGGCTGAGGCTGAGGCTGAGGCTGATGCTGAGGCAGGCTGAGGCTGAGGCTGAGGCTGATGCAGGCTGAGGCTGAGGCAGGCTGAGGCTGAGGCCGAGGCTGAAGGCAGACTGAGGCTGAGGCTGAAGCAGGCTGAGGCTGAGGCAGAGGCAGGCTGAGGCTGAGGCTGAGGCAGGCTGATGCTGAGGCAGGCTGAGGCTGAGGCTGAGGCTGATGCAGGCTGAGGCTGAGGCAGGCTGAGGCTGAGGCCGAGGCTGAAGGCAGACTGAGGCTGAGGCTGAAGCAGGCTGAGGCTGAGGCTGAGGCAGGCTGAGGCTGAGGCTGAGGCAGGCTGATGCTGAGGCAGGCTGAGGCTGAGGCTGAGGCTGATGCAGGCTGAGGCTGAGGCAGGCTGAGGCTGCAGGCAGAGGCTGAGGCTGAAGGCAGACTGAGGCTGAGGCTGAAGCAGGCTGAGGCTGAGGCTGAGGCTGAGGCAGGCTGAGGCTGAGGCAGGCTGAGGCTGAGGCTGAGGCAGGCTGAGGCTGAGGCTGTGACTGCGACTGCCGTTGCCACTGCGACTGCCATCGCGAATGCGACTACGACTGCGAGAACAGCAGAATTCTACAACTGGATTCTCATCTGAATCTTAAGGGGAATGCTTCCAGATTTGCTCCTACACATCGCTGTTAGGTTGCTTTGCCGGGATAATTTGTTGATCAGAACCGCCACTCCATGGCATCGTTGTGTATTTACACTGCCAGCAAACGTGTGTCCTTGAGTAGTGACCCAAAGCTCCTCTGTGGTTGTGCGCCGAGTCTCGTTTATGAGGATAAAGTCCCATTGGTTGTCGTCGAGTTCCTTGGTGAGTTCGTCGATGCGGTCGTCTGTTTGCAAAGATCTGGCATTATTTAAAATGACTGTCAGTGGCACGTCGTTGTGTTCAATGCGGGGATTCTCTGCAGGGAATCTCTGCATGGGTGCTGGAACCGGTGAGGCAGACTGGAGGTGGAGAGCTGGAGTCGTCGTATCAGAGTCGGGCTTCTGAGGCGCGTGGGCGGACGAGGGTGGACGCTGGGAATCGGTGCCTGGTGGGCGGGGGTCGATGGCTGGAAGTGGACGGCCGTGGATACTGGAAGCCAGAACCTGGTGACTGGAGGTCGATAGGTTGAGGTTGCGAGTCGGTGGGTGGAGGTCGAAGGCTGGTCGTGGCTGGCGGTGGATGCTGGGAGTCGGTATCTGGTGGTTGGAGGTCGATTGGTTGAGGTTGCAAGTCGATGGGCGGAGGTCGAAGGCTGGAGCTGGATGGCGGTGGATGCTGGGAGTCGGAGTCTGGTGGTTGGAAGTCGATAGATTGTGGTTGCAAGTCGATGGTTGACGGTCGAGGGCTGGATGTGGACGAAGGCATATGCTGAAAGTCGAGATCTGCTAGCTGGAAGTCGATTGGTTGAGGTCGCAGGTCAGTAGGTGCAGGTTGGAAGCTGAGGTCGGAAGCTGGAGGCCGAAGTCGATAGCTGCTGGGTGGAAGTGGAGGAGAGGGAACTGGAATCTGTACTGATACATGCTGGGCGTCGGAATCGGTCTGGCTGGAGTCGGGAGTCGTAAGCCGTTGTTGAAGAATGCACAGCGGAACGGCGCCAGGTACGATATTATAAGCTTTTAGCCCTCCTCCTTTTCCTCCACGTGTTGATAGAACCTGAGGCTGGGCAACATGGTGACCTTCGCTGCGTGGGTCTCTCGTGCCCCAGTCGGAGTCCCGGAATTGAAGGCTGGGGGGTTCGAGGAGGGAGCCGGAGTCGGAGTGTTGAGAATAATGTGGAACTTGAAGTGGTAGAGCACGTCCTTATCGAAGGATAGCAAGACCTTGTTGGTAATGTCCTGGCAAAGGTAGTCGCTTTCCGCGCCTTGCGGGTACTGCGGGCGTCAATGAAGATGGAAATGGAGAGCGGGGGAGGCATGTCAAAGCTGTCGTATTGTTGGTGTTAACGCTGTCGTTCTGAGTTTCGTTGCTCTCCGGACTCCTACAGATCGCTGTCCGTGTCGGGGTCGGGGTTAAGTTTGGCCCGAAAATTGTCCAACGATTTGTTTACCTCTTTCCCCACCGACTTGCCCACGCTGGTCGTATGCCATTGCCCGTGAAAGTCGTACCACGCAACCTTCTTCCCATTTACTGTGACCATCCTCTTCGGCCACAGGATGGCGACCGTGTCGTCCTGGTGCTTCGGCAGTTCAGACACATGATGCTTTGTGTAACCAAGCCTCTTATCGTCGAGTCGTTCGTCCTTAGTCTGATTGTTTTTGAAGAATACACCATCCAGCCACTTTGTGTCTTCCATGTCGCGAATCTTCTTGTAAAATGCAACTTTATGAGGTATCGTTGGAAAGGTGATCATCGCCATCTTTGACGGGTTTCTCAAAGTCTCTACTTTGATACCGGCTCGAGGGGGCCGCACGGCTCGAGGAAGCCGCGCGGCTCGAGGGGGCCGCACGGCTCGAGGAGGCCGCACGGCTGGAGGGGGCCGCGCCCCTCTTTGAGCCTGGCTTGAGCCGAGTCCTACGGAAGATGATAGTGATGATGATGATGATGATGATGATGATGATGATGATGATGATGATGCTGATGCTGATGCTGATGCTGATGCTGATGCTGATGCTGATGCTGATGATGATGATGATGATGATGATGATGATGATGATGATGATGATGGTGGTGGTGGTGGTGATGGTGATGGTGATGGTGATCATGGTGATGGTGATGAGATTGGTTGTATATCTAAAATGGGATGGTCATCCTCATCACCATCGACATCAGCATCACCACATTGAAACACTCAACTGACTAGACTAAAACCCGCCCTAAAGACAGCCAGACAGGAGAAAGGCCCTTCCAAGACGGCAGGGAGGCGAAACGAGACGAGACCAAACTCAGCTCGCGCCGTGAGGTTGAGATGCCGCCGGGACCGGGGCCTTCTCGGGAACCCTTCTGCCCTCCGAGGAGGCTTCCCCTCTGTCGGCGAGACCTGAGGCTCTGGTCCCGAGAAAGCGGGTTGGCCTGACGAGGCCGTCGTGAAAATGACGAGACCCAGCCTTGAGCTTGACGCGAGCTCCCGCTTTGAACATCCCACGAAGACTGGACCGTCAAAGTCCACGGCCGGCTCGTCCAAAAGCAGCGGCGAACCCCGAGCTCCGGCGAACTCAAGTCTTACGCGTCCCCCCGATACCAGTCGGCGCCCTGACCTCGTAAAAGGAAGGGCCTGCCATCCCCCCCTAGCCCCGCCCCCCTCTGGCGGCGCGCACAAGGGGGTAGGGGGGGGGCTTCGTAGAAGGAGGCTGCCTCTTAGAAGGCGTCGGCCTTGCATCTACAGGTATGTGGCTCCCATCGTACTTGAGGACCACGTCCCAGAAATAATTTCGAGCACCTGGAAAAGTGTCGAAAGAGTGTCGAAA
>CAUYUJ010001554.1:69605-84605 GCA_963575745.1 Prorocentrum cordatum | reverse complement strand
CCACCATCATCATCAGCATCCGCATAATCCCCATCATCACCATCCTCACCATGATCATCATCAACATCATCAGCATCATCATCAGCCGAAGTATCATCATCAGCATCATCAGCGTCATCATCAGCATCCGCATCATCATCATCAGCAGCATCATCATCCGCATCAGCATCACCATCAGCAGCAGCAGCATCATCATCAATATCATCAGCGTCATCATCGGCATCGTCATCATAATCATCATTAGCATCATCATCATCAGCATCAGCATCATCGGCAGTATCATCATCGTTGTCGTCGTCCTCATCATGTTCATCATAAGCATCAGCATCACCGTCATCAGCATCATTACCATCATCAGCAGCATCATCATCATGAGCATCATCAGCATCAGAATCATCAACAGCATCATCAACATAATCAGCGTCATCATCGGCATCATCATCATCCGCATCAACATCACCATCATCATCAACAACAGCATCATCACCATCAACAAAAGTGCCGTCATCCGCATCATCATCATCAGCATCAGCATCAACATCATCATCCCAGTCATGATCGTCATCGTCGTCGTCATCCTCATCATCATCATCATCAGTATCATCATCATCATCATCATCATCAACATCATCATCATCATCATCATCATCATCATCATCATCATCATCATCATCATCATCATCATCTGCATCATCATCATCGTCGTCAGCAGCAGTGAGAGCAGCAGCAGCGGCAGCAGCATCGCCAGCATCATCACCATCACCATCATAATCATCAGCATCACCATCATCAGCAGCATCATCATCGTCATCCTCATCATCATCATCATCATCATCAGCAGCAGCAGTATCATCATCATAAGGGTCATCAACATCATCATCAGCATCATCATCAGCATGATCAGCATCAGCAGCATCATCCTCATCATCATACTCATCATCAGCATCATCAGTATCATCATAATCATCAACATCATTATCACCAGCATCAGCATCAGCATCATGAACATCAGCATTGCCATCGCAATCAACATCATCACCATCATAATCAGCAGCATCATCATTAGCATCATCATCACCACCATCGTCATCATCGTCATCATTATCGTCCTCACCATCACCATCATCATCATCATCGTCATCATCGCCAGGAGCATCACCATCATAATCGTCATCATCATCAACGCCACCACCATCAACACGATCATCGTCAGCAGTATCACCATCATCATCACCCTCATTCTAATCAGCATCATCATCCTGAGCACCATCATCCTCATAATTATCGCCATCATCATCATCACCACCATCTTCATAGTCCCCTTCCTCTCCCTCCCCCTGTCCGAGACATTCCCGACTCTGGCCCGGGTGGGATAGCCCTTGACGGGGTCTTGGGGAGAGCACGGACTTACACAATCTGTACCACTCCTCCGAGTCAGCGCCTCTGGCCCGCCTCAGCTCCACCCGCTCGTGGGACAGACGACATCAGGCCGTCTCGCCTGGGGCCACCGCCATCACGCCACAAAGAAGGTGGCCGCAGAAAGGCGAGGTGGCAGAAGAAGAAGAACGTGTCAGTGTGAAAGACAACCGGGCTCAGGATCATAATCTCGCTGCCAGGGCCAAGCTTTGTAAGTCCGCGGGCACCAGGGTGTGCGAGACGGTCCGGCGCCGGTCCAAGCGAGCGGTGGGCTGCACCGGAAGCGAATGCAGGCACAGAGCCAAGGAGCGCAGGCTAAAGCCAGGCGGCAGCTCCTGCCGCCTTGGGCGTGAGAGGCTCTCGCGCGCGCGAAGGGCGAAGCTTTGGTGGGACGGGCCGTGCCCCCAAGAAGGCGCGGGCCACCGCGGGCGACGGGGGGGTGCGGCCTGCGCGCCCTGACCCCGGAGGGGGGGGGGGGGGGGGCGCACCCCTCGGCGCGGGAAGGCGGGCACGACCGGGCAGCCCCAGCTCCCTGTTGGCGCCCAGTCTTTCATCTCGGCGGCGAGCGAGGGGGGGAAGCGAGAGGGAGGAGGCCTCTCTCAGAAGGCGGCTACACGCAAGAGTGACCCCAGGCGAGTGCCCCATGGTGCGCGGCTTTCGGGGAGCCGCGGGGGGGGGACAGACCCAAGCGCACAAGGCGCAACTATCGCATCGCATTGGGCGATCGGGGGATCCCATTGGGTCACCAGCGGTCACCCTGGCGAAAGGTCACCCTGTACCTCTGGTCGACAGACGGCGGCGGGGCTTCCGAGGAGCCCTCCGGCCTCCTCAAAAAAAAATGCCTGCGCCTTCGGGGAAGGCTTGCAAAGACGTCTCGGAGGGTCCGAGGCCCACCGAGCCTTCCTGAGACGGCCCGCCCCTTCTCACTTCCCCCCCGGGCTCGCCGCCAGTCGTCGGCAGATGATTTTTCTTTACCACCGCAAACGCTCCACCTGCCACGAACCGTAGCAACTGAAGGCCCAGCCGGCAAGAACCGCGTCTCCACTCCGTGGAGCTATAGTTTCGAAAAGGTTTAACAGGGACAGCGGGCCGCATGGACAGCAACAGCAGGCCCTCGTCGTCGTCGGCAGACGAGAAGCGTGGCAGCAGACCCCCAGCAACGGCGCACGGAGCAGCACACGCGAGAGGGAGCGCAGCGACGGCAGGCGGCACTGCGGGGAGGGCCCCCGCGGCGGGAGCAGGTCGGCTGCCGCGCGGGGACCAGCTGGGGGCGATGGGGGGCAGATTACTCCAGATTTCGTAATAAAGGGAGGGGGGTCTCCTTTCGGGGGGGGGTCTCTTCCAGGCTATCTTGGAGGGCCTGGGGGGGTCTGGGGACGATGTTTGGGAGGGTTCTCCCAGGGAGGGGGTCTGAAATGGCTTGTCTTGGAGGGTCCAGACCCCCTCCCTCTTATTACGAGATCTGGAGTATCAGCTGCATTACGGGGATCAGCCTGCAAGAGAAAGCAAGCAATGACTGCTGACTCTGGTGTTGCAGAAGTGGCCCGCGAGAGAGACCCGGCTGCAGCACGGGGACCGGTTCTCGCAAGAAGGCTGGCACCGACAGCACCTGGCAATGTGAGACAGGCTACCGTGACATCATACCGCCAGAGAGAGCACAGTGATCAGTTCACGCGAGAAGGCGCACGAAGGGGAGGGTCATCAGCTTCAGCTGCACTGCCGAGTTCAGCTCGTGGGGGAAGGCGCGCAGTGGCAGCACCTGGCATTGTGAGAAGGGCGACAGTGAGAGCGGACATGCAGCTATGGTGCGTGGATTTGCTCGTGCGAAAATGCGGAAGCGAGGGAGGGGCCAGGGAGGGGCACCAGCTACAATGCAGGGACAAGCTCTTACGAGAAAGGGCGCAGTGACCTCATCTGGCACTCTGTGAAAACCGTGGGGGCGGGTACGCAGCTACAGTGCGTGGATCTGCTCGTGCGAGAAGGCGGACGCAAGGGAGGGCCATCAGCTGGGGAGACGGCACGAAATCCCACCAGCCCTCTGGGCGTGAGTAGTTTAGCAAGCTTCCTCTTTCATCTTCCCACTAATCCTTCGGGGGCGGGTTTACCCGTCCCCTTCGGGCATGGGTTTACCCCTCCCCCTCCCCCCTCCCCCTGGGTCTGGACGGGGCCTTCCGCGAGACGTTGGAGCGTCCAAGATGGCCTGGGCGCGGAAGCCAAAATCATTGATTATACTAAGGTGTTGGCCACATGTTGGCCTTCTGCCGACCCTGTCGGCGTGTGAGGGGCTTGTCCGTTCAAGTCGTCATCTCCGTCATTCGTTGCTCGTCGTCTCTGTCGTCCACTTTCCCTGCCTCCCCCCTTGCCCTGGGCTCGTCGAAGCCCCCCGGTTTCCCAGGGACCTCCTCAGCGTGCCAGCCAAAGCGAAAATAAGCAACGTCGTAATTGAGTCGAAGGGAAGTCCCCCGCCGGGGGGGGGGGGGTCCGGGGAGGGGTAGACGCCCCGGGAGGGGGGGCAGGTCAGATACGACGCCTCCCCTGGGAGTCCCGGAGCCCAAAAGGCTCAAGACGGGCCAAGAGTGCCCCAAGAGGCCCCAAAGACATTCCAAGAGAACCCCGAATCGCCGAACGATCTGTCCAAGACGCCTTGACGGCCTCTCCAGACGGCCCAAGAGGCCTGCAAAGCGCCCCTAAGAGGCCTCCTGGAGCTTTCTCACGAGAGCCCCAAAAGGAAAAAGTCGTGGATTCCCCTACGTTTTTGAAAGATTTTGGCGTTCTTGCCTCTTCCGCTTCCCGACGCGCCAAGACGGCCAAAGAGGCCCCCAAGATCGCCCCGAGACGGCCCAAGAGGCCCCCAAGAGGGTCCCCTAACGGCCGAAGAGGGCCTCAAGACGGCCCAAGACGCCTCCAAGACGGCCCAAGAGGCCCCCAAGACGGCTCCAGGAGAGTGCCCAGACGGGGGACCCGAACGGACATTTCGAGCTCTCAGCCCCAAGAGGCCCCCAAGAGGCCCCGAAGAAGCCCCAAGAGGCCCCAAGAGGCTCCCAAGGGGCCCCCAAACTGCCCCAAGAGCCCAGGAGAGCCCCAAATTGCCCAGGAGGCCTCCAAGAGTGCCTCGAACGGCGCAAGAGGAGCCCTGGACGGCCCAAGACGGCCTCAGGAGAGCCACAGGCTGTCCCAAGAAAGCCTCTGGCCTCCCCTCTTCCTCCTCCTCCTCCTCCTCCTCCTCCTCCTCCTCCTCCTCCTCCTCCTCCTCCTCCTCCTCCTCCTCCTCCTCCTCCTCCTCCTCCCCCCCCCCTCTGCTCCCCATCCTCCTGCTCTCCTCTGCCTCCTTCTCCTCCTCTTGCTTCTCCTCCACATCCTTCTCCCCCCTCCTCCTCTCTCATCCACCTCCTCCACCCTGCCCCCCCTCGTTTTCATCTTCGTCGCTCTCAGGGTCGGCGGCAACGGCCGTAAGGCCTTCGCAATCATTGATTATACGAAGGTGTTGGCCACATGTTGGCCTCTTGGGGGGGGGGCTCAATGAAGAAGCTTCCCTCCTTTGATCGAGCTCCTCCAAGACGGCCCCAAAATGATTCCCGAGGCTGCCCAGGGTGCCCCAAGGCGGCCCGGAGAGGTGTCCAGGAGGACCCAAGAGGCCCCCATAAGAGGCCCCCAAGAGGCCCCCTCAAGGGTCCCCCAAGCGGCCCCCAAAAGACCCCCAAGGGGCCCCAAGAACCCCCCCCCCCAGAGGCACCCAAGACGCCCCAAGAGGCCTCGGCGAGAAGACCAACATCATCCATGTGACTAAGGTGTGGGCCACATTTGGGCTTCCTGGGAGGGGGGGGGGCCCTAATGTACTACGGCCCCTCCTTTGCTCGATCTCCTCCAAGATGGCCCCAAGATGGCCCCAAGATGGCCCCCGAGGCCCCCAAGGGTGCCCCAAGACGGCCCCGAGAGGTGCCCAGGAGGCCGCAAGAGGCCCCCGAGAGGCCCCCAAGACGCCCCCAAGCGGCTCCCCAAAGATTCCCAAAAGGCCCCACGAGGCTCCCCAGAGGCACCCCGAGAGGCACCCCAAGAGGCCCCCGGTACTGCCAAGAGACAGCCAAGACACCCGAAGAGGACTCCAACAAGCTCTCGGAAGAAATTTAAAGAGACTCCGAGAGGCATCCACGAGGCTTCTGGCCGTTCCGCTTGCCCTCCTCCTCCTCCTCCTCCTCCTCCTTCTCCTCCTCATTCCCCTCCTCCTCCTTCCACTCCTCCTCCTCCCCCTCCTCCTCCTCCCCCTCTTCCTCCTCCTCCTCCTCCTCCTCCTCCTCCTCCTCCTGCCTCCTCCTCCTCCTCCTCCCCCTCCTCCTCCTCTCCTCCTCCTCCTCCTCCTCCTCCTCCTCCATCCTCCCCCTCTTGGGTTACGACGCCGTACCCAGCCCCGTATTACACTGCATGCTCACCCACACACCTGATCAGGGCAACTCGTCTGGGCACCGCTTCTGGATGAGCTGGTGGGGTTACGCGAAGCATCTAGAACAATAGCATCTGGCACTGTGAGATTGGCGACCGTGGGAGCGGACACCTGGCTACAATGCGGGGATCGGCTCGTGCGAGAAGGCGGACGCAGGGGAGGGCCGTCAGCTGCAATGCGGGGATCAACCCTTGCGGGAAGGCGTGAGGTGTCAGCACCTGGCACCGCGAGAAATGCGCAGCAGGGGATCATCGGCTACAACGCTGGGACCAGCTCCTGCGAGCAAGGGCACAGTGGCAGCACCTGGCACCTTGGGAGCAGCCAACCAGCTACGGTATAGGGATCAGCTCGTGCGAGAAGGCAGGCGACCGTGGGAGCAGCTCCGCAACCACTGCACAAGGACCAGCTAGCGGGAGAAGGCGGACGCGGGGGAGTGTCAACAGGTACATTGCAGGGGTCAACTATTGCGAGAAGGCGAACAGCGGCAGCATCGGGCACCATGAGAAAGGCAACCAAAAGAGCAACTCACCAGCTGCAGTGCAGGGATCAGCTCGTGCGAAAAGGCAGGCGACCCTGGGAGCAGATGACCAGCCAGAGAGCAGAGATCAGCTCGTGCGAGAGGGTGGACGCAAGGGAGGGCCACGAGCTGCAGTGCAGGGATCCGCTTCTGCGAGAAGGCGCGCAGCGGCAGCAGGTGGCACAGCCAGGTCGCCACTGCAGGGATCCAGCCGTGCGGGAGCTGGCGGACGGGCTACCGAGACGCGGCACAGCAGTCTCGGCGGACCACCGCAGGGTGAACAGGCAGGCGGGATGTCGAGTGGAGACAGCCAGCTCGGCAGACCACTGTCAGGACGAGTGCGAGGGCAGAACGTGGTTGATTTTGTCACGTGCGTGCGCGTTCGAAGCGCGGAAGTGGTGCGGCATGCGTGGCAGGCTAGCCAGCTGATGAAGACGTTGTGGAAAGGCAAGCAGCCCGACCACGATTGGCCTATGGGGTGAGGGCCCCAGCAGGCCTTGACCCAGAAGGCCTCGACAACACGCTTCTGCACGGTAGAGGCAGGACCCAATGGCACCCGCTAATCCGTTTTGTCCCTCCACCTCTCCCCCAATTCTTCTCTGAGAAAGCACCAAAGAAGGGGGGGAAGGAGGAGGAGGAGGAAAAGGAGGAGGAGGAGGAGGAGGAGGAGGAGGAGGGGCGCCCTCCTCGGGGAAGGACAAGCACGAGGAGGAGGGCAAAGAGGAGGAGGAGGAGGAGGAGGAGGAGGAAGAGGAGGAGGAGGAGCAGCAGCAACAGCAGCAGGAGGACGAAGAAGGATGAGGGCGCGACGTCCAGGAATTCTCAGCAAACACGGCCACGCGCTGCGCGCCAGGCCCGCCCCGCTCACGGCCACCGCGGCCACCGCAGGGCGCAGGCCACTGGCGTGGCGTCGTCTCGCCGCCCTGCGCCTCCCGCAGCCGGGCCGACGGTGTGGCAAACCGACTGCCGCTGCTGTGATCCGTCGCCTGGTCGCTGCCGCCGGCCTCCTCCCCGCAGGCTTGGCCGGGCCACGTTGACGCCTGCGTGGGACTCGAGCGCACTCGGGCGGCCCTGGTCCGCACCGCCACCGCGCGCCAGCCGCTGCCCGCAGCAGCCAAGAGGCCTCGCTCTGCGCTGGCCGCCGCCGGTGCCGAGCACCGCCCGCTGGCCACGGCAAGCAGGAAGCTCCGCTCTGCGGCCTGGAACCAGCCCTCGCTGATGGCAGCTGGCTTGGACCTCACCTGCTGCAACGGCCCTCTGCAGATGGCGTTGGGCCTTGACTTCGTCACTTCACTGGCTGGCTCCGCTGAAGCCTGCTGCTACGGCTTTCCCTTCCCGCACTCGACCTGAGACTCCACCTGCTGCTCCCCCTGCGCTGTTGAGTCCGCCAGCGGCTGCACGCCCATCTCACAGTCTTCGCCCGCTGCCACTGCTCGCTCTTCTCGCCCTGGCGTTGCCACTGCCCCCGCTTTCATCACTCTCTTGAGCCTGCTGCCACTGCCCACTCTTCTCGCGTTGGCGGTGCCTCTGGCTCGCTCCTCTGACGCTCTTGAGCATTATTCCACATATGCGCTTTCTCACGCACTGCAGCCTGCTGGCCCCCGTACTCCTCTCACACTCTTAGGCCTGCCACCGCCGATCTTCACGGCCTGGCCGCCACTGCACGCACTTCTCCAGAGGTCGGACGCAAGCTCGGCCCCCAGCCGTTTCGTAGGCGATGATGTTGGGCTCCGACTTCGCCTGGGCATGCCGAACACAGCTAACGGCGGTGGGCTCCGACCGCTGCCAGCTGCCACTGCTCCGCCTTCTGCTGCTGCTGAACCCGCTGCAACTGCAGGCTCTGCTCGCGCTGGTTCGACTGCTGACACAGCGCGCTGTCTCCGCAGCTGACGACGGTGGGTCTCATCGTCCTGTCTTCTTGCCATTGCCCTGCGCACTCGCCCACCTTGAGCGGGAACACCAGGACCAGCGGGAAAGGGGCCTCCAACTCCTCGTCGTGGAGGGCGTGCTCCACTCATGTGTCGTGCGCTTCGCTCTGCTACACTCCCTGGCCCTGGCTGGCCCTGCAATGCCAAAGCACGTGCACCTGCTGCCGAGGGGCTGTCACCACTCGCGAGCTCCATGCAGACCTAGAGGGCGCGCTGTGCCAGAGCCTGGCTGCCGCTGACGTCGAGGGTGAAGCTGCAGGCGGGATGGTCTCTACCAAGATCGAGCAGCATCAGCAGTATGCTTTACTACCCGACCTTGCACGGCCGCTCCGCCCGCGTCCTCGGCCGCAAGCCCAGCTCTGGCCGGGCACATCGTGTAAGCGCTGGGATCTGCTCCCGTGGGCGTCAACATGTAGGCAGGGGCGCCCGATCGTTGGGGCCCAGGTGGCTCGAGAGGGCGAGGTGGGAGGAGGAGGAAGACAAAGACAAAGATGGCGATGAAGATGAAGATGGAGATGCAGATGAAGATGAAGATGAAGATGAAGGTGAAGGTGACGATGAAGATGAAGATGATGATGGTGATGGTGATGGTGATGGCGATGGTGATGACGACGATGATTCGAATTGTAATACAAATACAATAATACAAATGAGACGAACCATACTAGTAAGAAAAGCACTACTAATAGTATGCAGACTTATGATAATGCGAATCGCATTAGTACTTAATCTAATAAGCATAAGAATAGTAGTGTTGATGATGTTGCTGATGATGATGATGATGATGATGATGATGATGATGATGATGATGATGATGATGATGATGATGATGATGATGATGATGATGATGATGATGTTTATGAGGTGGAGGGGGAGGAGGAGGAGGAGGAGGAGGAGGAGGAGGAGGAGGAGGAGGAGGAGGAGGAGGCGACGAATCTCGTGACGTGCTTGGGCTTCGTCGGGATTGTGTTGCTGGTCTTGCACGGCCCGGCCTCGCTGCACGAGGCGGTGCCGCGATCTCCTGACGCTACGGGCCAGCTCGGCCCGACGGCACGCCGACGAAAGCAGGCGACAAAGCTCTCGGCCGTTGTGACGAGCCGATCCGCCGCAGCGGGCACCGATGCAGGAGGCGGCGGAGGAGGAGGAGGCGGAGGGGGTCGGTCGGGCACGGCTCCGGCGCGGTCGCAAACGCGTGAAGGGCTCTCGCCGAGCACCGCGGGCCTCACGCCCTGGAGGAGGAGGAGGGGGCGGGGGGGGGAGGACAGCCGAAGAGCGCGGGAGGCGTGCCCTCTCCTTCGGGAAAGACAGGTACAGCTGGGGCACGTCGCGGCCCTCCCTGGCCCCCTGGTGGGCCAGCTTCGCCGAGACGGTGACGGAGTCGTCCCCGACCTCGGCCTGGGCCTCCGCAGGAGCAGGCCGCCGCCGCCGCCGCCGCCGCTCAGTCGAGGCTTGCTTGAGAAGCTCGTTCGCACTGCTCGACCTCAGGGGGCTGCCGTCGGGCCCCAGGACGCCCAGCAACTGCTCTGGGACGACAGCGCGCCCGGGTCGGGGCTGCTGGGGCCGTCTCCGTCGCCGCCCGCCCCCGAGATCTCCGGCGCGGCGGGAGACAGCTGCAGCCTCCGGACCAAGCCGATCCTGGGCCCAAGGCCGGTGCCCTCCTCCTCCTCCTCCTCCCCCTCCCCCTCCTCCTCCTCCTCCTCCTCCTCCTCCTCCTCCTCCTCCTCCTCCTCCTCCTCCTCCTCCTCCTCCTCGGGCCCCACCTTATACCGCACCACGTCACGAGCTGCATCCACCTGTGTGTGAGAGCCCCGGGGCCCCCGACACCGGGCGAAGGCGCGCGGCTCGACAGCATCGGGGATGCTATGAGACCTCGGGGCCGTCGCCGTCGGCGTCGCCGCCCTCGGCGCGCGAGCCTGCGGCGGGGAGCCACGGAGGCTCCGTCGGGCGGCCGCCCTCGGGGCCCCGGGACACCCAGCTGCCCGGGGCGCGAGCCCTGACCTTCCAGGAGGGCGAAAGAATAGCACGCGACTTAAAAACATATCCCAGAGCTATCCTATGTCTTCATTTTAGGCTGTTTCGCAAAGATTTTTAGGTTTTTAGGCCTCCAGTGCTAAAAAATAGCTCTCTGGAAGGTCAGGGAAGAGAAAGGCTCCAGGGAATGGGTGGGGTGCTGGGGATGTGTGGTCCTCGTCGTCGCCGTCGTCGTCGCTCGCGCCGCCGCCCTCGTCGCTCGAGCCACGTGGCGGGGGGAGCCACGGCGGCTCCGGTCGGCCCCCGAGGGGGCAGCACCCGGAGTTAGGTCGGGCATGTCCCCTACAGGCGGATTCTGGAAGGGAAATGAAGACTAGTCGCAACAATTCCCCAAAATCATCGACAAATAATCGAGAAAAGACGTCCCCCGCCTACTTGTTGACTATCTTTGAATACTCCTCCTGTAGGGGGGACATGCCCGACAGAAGCCGAGGTCCGCGCGCACCCCCGAGGCACCAGCCCGGGCACCTCGAGGCACCCACAGCCAATCCAAGGCGCGCGGCGCCTCCCTGACCTTCCAGAGAGCCATTGTTTAGCACTGGAGGCCTAAAAACCTAAAAAACTGGGCGAAACAGCCTAAAATGAAGACATCGAATAGCTCTGGGATAGGTTTTTAATAGGTCGCGTGCTGTTTTTTAGCCCTCCTGGAAGGTCAGGGCTCCGCGAGCGCACACGAGCACCGGCCCCAGCGCTGTCCCGAGGCCAGGGCGAGGAGCGCACCGGGCGAGGGCAGGTGGAGAGTCGAATCTCTGAGTTATGTTGCTCCCATCGTACGGAAGGGCCCCATCCAAAAAAAAATTGTCGAGCACCCAGGAAAGGATACCGGAGAAACGCCCCAACAAGAACTCTTTTAGGGCGAGAGGGCTGTGGGGCTGTAGGGCGATAGGGCTGTAGGACTAGAAGGCTATGGGGTTACAAGGCTATAGGGCTATTGGGGGATAGGGCTCTAGGGCTATAGGGCTATCAGGGTTATAGGGCTATTAGGGCTATAGGGCTATAGGGCTATTGGGCTATAGGGCTATAGGGCTATAGGGCTACAGCGCTATAGGGCTGTAAAGTTATTAGGGCTATAGGGCTATAGGGCTATAGGGCTATAGGGCTAAAGGCCGGCCATAGGGCTACCGGACAACCGGGCACCCGGGCACCCGGGCACCCGGGCGTGCCGCCGAAATCGGCGCCAAACATCACCTAACAATATGAACCCGCTAGGACCCCTACAGAGGCAAGCTCTGATTGGGGAAGTATCGAAAGAGTGTCGAACGAGTATCGCCTCCCAGACCCCGAGACGTGAAAACCCTCAGTTTTGGTACGTTCGTGGTGCTCGACAGTGAATCTGGCGGTTCAGGCTAAAGTAGATTGGAACATCAGAATCTCTGAGGTCCCGCGGCCCTGGAGAAGTGAGGGGCAACGATAGGGGGGGGACTGGCAAAGGGGCGGGGGGAACGTCGGCGTGGAAGGCGGCGATGCATCGCCGACAGATCGGCGACAGGCCCCCGATAGCGCATCCGCACGCTGCTGGGCGGGGTGGGGCTAGCAAACCCCATGTCGGCGATCTGTGGGCGAGTGGGGGTCGATGCACCCCCCCATACACAGCCGTGACAAAAGTTTCTTCAATTTGCTATGATGAAGATCTCTCCCATCCCTCTCAAGATTCCTAACATGACATGATGCTGGGTCATTCGGCGGAGTAGTTTCCGATCCCGGGGACGATAATAACTCTGTTACCCCAAAACGGGATCGGAAACTACTCCGCGCCAAGCCATATAAATTACCGAGCGGGATGCGATTGCGCGCGGAGTAGTTTTAGTAAAACTACTCCGAACTACTCCGCACAAACGCGTCATTCCAAAAGGCAAATTGAAAGAAACTTTCGTCACGGCGATATGCCCATTCCCCCCCTGTCGTTGTCCCTGAAAAATGCATCGGGCACCGCGGCTTCTCGGAGCGGAACGACTCGGTCCTCGCCCGGCCTCGCCCCCAAGGGGGTCCAGGATCGGCCCCTCTCAGGAAGCCCTGGGCCCCCCGAGACGAAGCACGGCCGAGCAGAGGATCCAGGAGACTGCCATGGGAATCGATCGTGAGGACGGGCGGTAAGGGCGCAGGGGCCTTGGACGCCGAAGTTGGCACTTTTTGGGCGGCGGACTGCCAACCCCCTGAAGGGCTGGCCAGTGAAAACCGCGAAGGACAGGCCGCAGAGGCAAGGACGCAAAGGTACCGTAGGGACATCCGTGCGTCCTGACCCTGAGGTTTGACTGAATCGGTTAAGGAACCTGGGCCAGCTTTTTCCTGAACTATCTTGCTCTCTGCCGTTCACGCTAGAAGGGCGAACGTGCTCAAGAAGCTGGGCCAGCATTTTCTGGCAAGTTGGTGAAGAAACGCTGGCCCAGCTGTTCGGGAGGAGGCTTCTTGATAAGATGCTCGACTGTACGCCGCCTGGTGTGGCAGCATCTGCTTCCGCATGCTCCTGGCGGCTTTCGGCGGAGCGGCCAGCCGCTGTCGAACGCGTTAGCCCGGGTCAGTGCTAACCCAGCCCGCCAGATGTCGTGAACCTGGGTGGGCCATCCATGGTAGCTCACACGATTGGCCAAGTGGAGGGTGGGGAGGGCGGGTTCGGCACCACGCGGCTCCCAAAACCTGGTCTGGCCCTGGCGGATCGGAAAGGACTGGCTGACCGCCGTCGGCGCTGACCCACGCTGCATGCGCCCCACACGACGTCCGCTGGCCTCCGCTGGCCTTCCGCCGCCCCGCCGCCGCGGAAGGTGAGGTCAACCCCGGGCCCACCACCCGAAGGCGAGGCACTCCCGAGGGCAAGGCCGTCCCCCGGGAAGCCGGCGGCGGAGGAGCTAGGAGCGGGAGGCCTCGCTGTACTGCACCTCGGCGCTGCCGTACGCGAACAGCCCGAAGCCGAAGGGGTAGGACACGTCGATCCCGCGCGCGTGGTACCAGCGATAGCCGATGAGGGCCTCCCTCCTCCTCCTCCCCCTCCTCCTCCCCCTCCTCCTCCCCCTCCTCCTCCTCCTCCTCCTGCTGATCCGTTCCTCTTCCTCCTAAATAACTCTTCCCCGTCGCACCCCGAGGCCGGTCGATAGGGCGGGCCGAGCGTTTCGCCCGAGACTTCCTCACCATTGATCACCCTGAAGCTTCATAATTGACAAAAGTTTCACACATGGAGGGCGAGGGGGGGTTCAAAGTGTGGCTCTCGCCTCAGCGCCGCGTACATTCGTTGCAAAAACTTGCAAGAGCTTCACGGATTGAAGGCGGGCGGTTTTCAACATGTGGCTCTCGCATTAGCGCCGCGCACATTCGTTTTTTCCAAACTTTACAAGAGCTTCACGGAGTGAGGGCGGGCGGTTTCAAAATGTGGCTCTCGCCTGAGCACCGCGCACATGTTTTCAAACTTTGCCAGAGCTTCACGGATTGAGGGCGGCTTGTTTTCAAAATGTGGCTCTCGCCTTAGTGCAGCGCACATTCGTTTTACCTGATATTGCCGCGAACCCCCGACCATGGAGGACAAGTGGGCGTGACTTGCGAGGAAGAGAGAAACAAAGAAGAGGATGCCTATACGGCGCATAATGCTGATTCTAATGTTGTCCGTTTGACGCTGTGCCGCTTTCAGGCGCATGATGCTGCTTCCCGAGTTGTCCATTTGACGCTGTGCCACTTTGTCGGAGCGTCTCCGACCATCTTGTAACCATGTTGGGCACTTTTCGGGCCCTGGGGCGTCTCTGGCCATCGCGGGGCCCTCTTAGGCAGTCGGGGGCTTCCTGGAGACCTCTTGGAGGCTTGTTGGGGCCTCTTGGGGGCCTCTTTTGGCCTCCTGGGGGGTTCTTTGGGCGGAGAACCCAAAATGTCTGTCCCTGCCCATCCTCTGGGGCCCCTCTTGGGGCGTTCCTGAAGCCATCATAGGCCGTCTTAGAAACAACCTCTTGGGCTGTCCTGGGGGCGTCTTGGGCCGTCTGGGCGCTCTCTTGGGGGCGTCTTAGGCCGTTTGGGGGAAATCTTTGGGGCCTCGTGGGCCGTCTTGGAGCGTCGGGAGGCCGACAAAGCGAAAACGCGGAGCACTTGCAAACACCGATGCAAAAAACATATGAAGTTTGACTCTTGGGGTTCTCCTGGGGACCTCTTAGAAGCCTCTGGGGGTGTCTTGGGGGCTTCCTGGGCCGTCTGGAGGCCACCTGGGACGGCCTAGACCGGTCTTTCGGCGACCCGTGACCCTCTTGCTCTGCACCATTTTGCGGACCATTTTGCGGCCGTCCGTGCCGCCTGGAGACGCGTCTGCCGAAATGGGGCCAACTCCGACTTCAGCCGAGAGCTGCCATCTTCTGCCGGCTTCTGCAGGCGTTCCGCCCGTGGCCAGGGCCAGATCCCAAGGGTTCCCCCCCAGACCCCTGCAGGGGAGCACGAAACGGGAACCCCTCAATGTCGGGGAAAAAATTACAAGAGCTGCTCGGATGCCCATGGACAAAATACCAGAAACAATATTTCGGAAGACATTCTGGATTGTGAGGGCGCAACAGCTGCGTCGATTCGCGGCGTGGAAGACCCAGGAACGGTGTTCCGGCACGACCCAGGATCGTCAAAACGCAGCAGTCAGGTTGATCCGTGGCGTTGGAGTTCCCTACTACCCTCGTCAAAGTTGACCTCAATAGTTGCTGGCACGTCATGTCGAT
>CAUYUJ010001554.1:49605-64605 GCA_963575745.1 Prorocentrum cordatum | reverse complement strand
AGGGGTCGACCCAGGGGAGGCGTGGGGGGAAGGGCGCCCTCGCTCAGAGGCCCGCCTCGCGGTGCCAAGGCTGCGCTGCGCCTGAATCGCTGGGCTGGGGACAAGAGCCTCTGAAGGGGCCCTGGGACACACAAATAAATACACACACAAATAAAAGGATCCCCCATATTGTCCCATATTTGGGGGGGGTTTGTCTTCCCCCCCACTTCCCATATTTTCGGAGATTTTCTGGGGAATCGACGATGAATTGTGTCTGTGTGTTTTTCCCCTCCTGAAAGGTGTGGGGGGAAGGGCGCCCTTGCTCAGAGGCCCCCTCGCCGTGCCAAGGCTGCCCTGCTCCTGAGTCGCCGGGCTGGGGACAAGAGCCTCAGCGGACGGCGGGAGCCCCAAAACCAGGTGGTGAGGCATCAGTGAAGGGGCCCCAGGACACACAAATAAATACACACAAATAAAAAGATTCCCCATATTTTCCCATATTTTCTGGGTTTCTGTCTTCCCCCCCACTTCCCATATTTTCCCATATTTTCTTGGGAATCGAGGATTAATTGTGTCTGTGTGTTTTTTCCTCTCCTGAATCAGGCGGTGACAAGGAATCCCCAAAAAGTCACCGCTGGGCTTGGGGGCACGGGGTCCCCACCGGGGTGTGTGACTCCTGGGCCCACCAGCGCTCGGGACATCCTCGAAACATCCGCACGAGTCCCCAAACCGGGTGGTGACGCCAAATCGCGCGAGGCTCACCGCCGGGCGTGGGGACTACCGAGGAGGGCGGGAGAAAGACAGCGTCCAGCAGAGATGCACCAGCCGCCGAGACAGCCCCAACACGCTCTGGAGCACTCTGGGGCGAGGCACGCGTACCCCCAGGCGTGCCTGGTCTGGGGAGTCTGGGCGGAGAACGACCCCCCACCCTGAGGTCCCGGCTCCTGGGCGCGGGAGAGGAAAGGGTGCCCTCCGTCGGGAGCTCCGCCCTCCCACAGCCGGAAATATGATCAAGAAAATGGCCATCTAGGAAATCTGGGCCAACTTCCCAGAGCTTTCTTACAACAAGCCTGGGCTAACTTCTGCTCTTGACGCTGGAGGGGGCGCCCGTGCTCGAGAAACTGGGCCAGCTTTTTCCGGCAAGTTGGCCAAGAAACGCCGGCCATGCTCTTCGGGAGGAGGCTCCTTCATCAGATGCTCGGCTGCAGTACACCGTGCACCCGCGGTCGTGTGTCCATCCCTGCCTGCCCGCCCGCGTGCTTCGCCCCGCTGGCCCCGGCCTCCCGCCCAGGCGTCCGCCGTCGTCGGCCCGGCCTTCCCCAGGGCTCGGGGATGGACAGACCTCCCTTTAGTAAAACGTGGTTTAGTGAAAACGCCCTCGGGCCCAAACCTGGCGGGCGCAAGCCTGGAAAATGACGGCCACGGCGCCCTCACGAAAACCGAAAACGGACAATTCACTAATCGACGTGTCAGGGTAGGAGGTCTGTCCACCCCCGAAGGGCGTCTCCCCCCCCACCCCGCTGGGCACCACCGCCTGCCTGGAGGCGCCACGTGCCCGGCGGCCTGGAGCCCCTGCCGCAGGGGAGCTGCCCCCTTCAGGATCGGGCTGTGCGGGCCTGCTCGGCCGACCGGCGATCCCGGCTCGGCTTGCAGAAGAGAGGCCGGGGGCCAGACGTGATGGGCCAATTTTCCACCGCCGCTACCATAGGTACGAGAGCAGGGGGGAGGAGGGGGAGGAGGAGGAGGAGGAGGAGGAGGAGGAGGAGGAGGAGGAGGAGGAGGAGGAGGAGGAGGAGGAGGAGGAGGAGGAGGAGGAGGAGGAGGAGGAGGAGGAGGAGGACCTGCCCATCCTCCCTTCTCCACCGTCCTACCGATGGCAGTGGCGGTTGAAAATTGGCTCACCAGGACAGCAAAAGGCAGCCCTCGGCTAGGCAAGACAGCACGTGCACTACTCGAGCTGCCCAGACCTCCTGCGACCTGACTTGTGCCGCAAGACAAGGACTCGCGGGCCTCTCGAACTCTTGCGCATGGCCGGCGTTAGGCAGAGGGCTTTCGTCACGTGGTGCGAAGTTCCCCGCCTCCCCACCGCATCCCCCTCCTCTTCCTCGTCTTTACATCCTTCTCTTCCTCCTCCTCTTCCTCGTATTCCTCCTCCCTCCCCTCCTCCTCCCCCCTCCGCCCACGCCTCCGCTCCGCCTCCTCCTCCTCCTCCTCCCCTCCTCCTGCCTCCTCCTCCCTCCTCTCCTCTCCTCCTCCTCCTCCTCCTCATCACCATCATCCACCTCCTCATCCTCCTCCTCCTACTCCTCTCCTCCTCCTCAGATTCCTCCTATTCCTCCTCCTCCTCCTCCTCTCCTCTCCTCCTCCTCCTCGTATTCCTCCTCCTATTGCTCCTCCTCCTCCTCCTCCTCCTCCTCCTCTCTCCTCCTCCTCCTCCTCCTCCTCCTCCTCCTATTCTCCTCCTCCCTCTCCTCCTCTCCTCCTCCTCCTCCTCTCCTCCTCCTCCTCCTCCTCCTCCCTCCTCCTCCTCCTCCTCCTCCTCCTCCTCCTCCTCCTCCTCTCGCTCGATGCGGCACGGCGCTTCTGAATCGTGGCGACGGCCATATCCTCTGGGGGCGGCAGCCGCTCGGGGACCTTCCCCGCGGGCAGGCCCGCCGGGGGGGCCTTCTCTGAGAAGTTCAGGTACTCCCCGTTGGACAGTTTGTCGCCCAACGCGACCTCGGCTGGGGAAGGGCCGCGCGGCCGATCGCCACCACCGCGAACGGGCCGCCCGCAGCGCGCGGGAGAAGCTGGCGCCTCCCGAGCCGAAGAGACTCGAAGGACAGCCGAGGGGGGGAGTCCCAGGGATCTCCTGAGACCCCCCCAGAGCAGATTGCTCCATATCATCCTCCTCCTCCTCCTCCTCCTCCTCCTCCTCCTCCTCATCCTCATTCTCTCCTCCTCCTCCTCCTCCTCCTCCTCCTCCTCCTCCTCCTCCTCCCCCCTCCTCCTCCTCCTCACCTCTCTTCCTCCGCCTTCCTCCTCCTGCAATTCGCACTGGTGCTGCTGGTCCTCCTCCTCCTCCTCCTCCTCCTCCTTCCTCCTCCTCCTCCTCTCTCCTCCTCCTCCTCCCTCATCATCCTCCTCCTCCTCCTCATCCTAACTACCTCTGCTTTAGCCCCCTCTCCTCCTCCTCCTCCTCCTCCTCCTCCTCCACCGCCTTCCTCCTCTTCGTCCGCCTCCTTCTCCTCCTCCGACCTCATTTTCTGCTTCTCCTCCTCCTCCTCCTCCTCCTCCTCCTCCTCCTCCTCCATCTCCGCATCCCCATCCTCATCCTTACCCTCCTTATGTTCCCTCCATCCCTGCCCCACTCAATCCTTCTCTCCGTCCCCCCTCCTCGAAGCGTTCCGACACGTCGAGACTGCCACCTTATCATCGCCGATCTGGGCACGTTCTCGTGGAGACCACTGCAGATCTGGAGAGCCCTGAGCGCGCTGCGCTCGCGAGCTCGTCCTCCCTGCTGCAGACCTCGGCGAACTCTCCCTTGTCCCACTTCACGTCGCCCGATCGTTTCCTCTCCTCCGCATCACTCTCATCTACTTTCAGAGTGGGGGAGCCGAACGGGCATTCACTGTCCCTGAGCGCGTGGCTGAAATGAGGTTCTGCGACGCGGATGTCGTCGTTATTGTTGTTGTTGAACTCTCATTCTTGAAGAATAACTATTGTTGATCCCCCCCCACCGGTGCACATTGATTTTTTTCGATTGAAGTGCCACCCCCGGGGCTCGCACCTTGTTTTTTCTCAAGGAAAGTCTTCCTGCTCAAACTGTGCCCCTGCCCCCCGGGCTACAACAACAACGGCTCCCGCCTGAGACTTCCTCGATTTTTACTCAGGACCCCCGCTCCCGCCTGAGACTTCCGCGCAATTTACTCAGGAAAGGCGCTCCCGTCTGAGACTTCCTCGCAATGTAATCAAGACCCCCGCTCCCGCCTGAGACTTCCGTGCAATTTACGTGGGAACGGCGCTCCCGCTGAGACTCTTCGAATTTTACTCAAGACCCCCGCTCCTGCCTGACATTTCCGCGCAATTGACTCAGGAACGGCGCTCCCGCCTGAGACTTCCTCGCAATTTAGTGAGGACCCCCGCTCCCGCCTGAGACTTCCGTGCAATTTGCTCAGGAACGGCGCTCCCGCTTGAGACTTCCTCGCAACTTAGTCAGGGCCCCCGCTTCCGCCTGAGATTTCCTCACAATGTACTCAGGACTGCGCTCTCGCGTGCGACGTCCTCACAAATTATTCTGGAATTGCGTTTCGGCGCTCAGGAACCACGCACGCGCCAAGGACGCCTTCACAACGTGGTATCTTCCCTCTTCCTTCGTCCTTCCCCCTCCCCTTCCTCCCACTCTCCCTCGTTCTTCCCCTCCTCCTCTTGCAGGGCCCGCGCCAATTCCAATGGCGGGCAGAGAGATGTACGCCCCCGAAGGATTGTCCGCCCGTTCCGGTTTGCCCGTACGTCTAAGCCCGCCAGCCCCAGCAAAGAGAAATAATCCCCCCGAAAGGGGTGTGATCGAAGACGAAGAGGGCGGGCATCGAGGGTGTAGGGTATACGTGTTGAATGACTCGCGGGCAAGTAAGAGCGTACAGCCTTAAAATGGTTGTTGTTGTTGTTGTTGTTGATGCTGGTGGTGTTAACGTTGTTGGCATTGCTGCTGCTGCTATGCGTGGCGGTGGTGGTGTCGTTGGTGGTGGTGCTGTTGTTGTTGTTGTTGTTGTTGCAGCTGCTGTTGTTGTCGTTGTTGAATTTCCTTGCCACAAGAATCATTATTGTTGATCCACTTCCCCCTCCGGGACACATTGTGTTTTTCAATTGAAGTGCCCTTCCCGGGGCTCGCATCCGGGTTTCGAGCAGGGAAAATCGTAAAGTTAAGAATTGGGTTGTTGGTCCCCGCTTTATTACAACAACAACAACAACAACAACAACAACAACAACAACAACAACAACAACAACAACAATACCAATCATTTTACCCGAACGCTCAGTGTTCTCCCCAGTGCCAGGGTTTTCTTGCGACACCAGCCAATACCCCCACTTCGTGGGGGGGCCGTTCAAGCTCTACCAAATATCCAAACGACTCTTCGAGACCACCCACACCCAGCTTCCCGCCCTATGACGTTGGGACACTTCACTTCGTGGCGTGCGGACGACCCTGGCTACTACACTGGCGTGGGGTACACACCCACAGAGGTTGATCACATCTGTTACATATGATGTGGTACACGGTACACGTGAGATGGTACGCAGTGCCAAGATAGTTGGTCACATTTTTGGGGCAAATTCGTGGGGATGCGATTACAGAAGTACATGTGTTACACTGATGTTATACAGTCCCAAGGATGACGCATGCATTGCTCATAGACTCATGGCGCTATGATCCTAACTCTCAGTGCCCAACGCGCGCGTGCACAGCCAGACGGAGGGAGAGAAACACATGTATACAAGGTTCGTGACATACGCACGGTCCACCATGTTGTAAACGATCGCATGCACGGTAAGTTCTGAAATTATACGTATGTACAAGCAGACATGCGAGGGAGAAAGGGAGATGGCCATCGACAGTTCCAATACGGCTCCAAGGCGGAAGAGGGGGAGGAGGAGCAGGACAAGGAGGAAAGGAGAGAAGCGAGAAAGGAAGAACGGGCCTCTAGAACGCTCTCCTGGGGCCATCTTGGGGGTCTCTTGGAGCCACCTTGGAGCCTCTCTGGAACCTCTTGGGGGCCTCTTGGAGTCCTCTTGAAGCCTCTTGGGACCATCTTGGGCGCCTCTTTGGGCCTCATGGACGCCTCTTGGGGCCATCTTGCGCGCCTGTTGGGGCCATCTTGGGTTTTAAAGATTCATCAAGAGACCGCGAATGGATTTCGAGATTTTTCGGATGAGAAAGTAGTGCGTTTTCATATGTTTTCTGAACATCGCATCTTGAAATTATTGAAAACCCATTGTGTTTGGCAGGATTTCGACATGCGCGCGCGGCGGCCGCGCGCATGTGCACTTCGTCTCATTTTTTGCAAGGGATGGTGGCCCTCGCAGGCGCGCAACCGTTGTTGGAGAAGTTCAAAGCACCTGAAGAAGTAGCACGCAAAGACCCTTTTGACAGAAATGTTTAAAAAGTGGTGTGTTTCCTATGAATCCGCAAGAGCGCGCGGAAGGACATTTTGACAATTTTTTCTTAAAAAACCATTGGGTTTTTGATGTTTTTATGTTAAAATCGTTACGAAACCTAAGGTTTTGGAAGGATTTCGTCTTGCGAGCGCGAATGTCCACTTTACCTTATTTTTTGCAAGGGATTCTTGCAATTTGATCAAGTAAGAACAAGAATTTTCATTTTCTATTGTTTTTTGCAAGGGAAAACGAGCGTCAACAAAAAACCGGATCCGGAGCTCATCCACTTTTCTGAAGCTTTCGCGAAAAAATGATGAAAATGTAGCTGCGGCCTAGGCGCGGCGCAGAGGTCGCGCACCAGGGGTCCCAACAATAATAATTCTTTAGAAGGAATAATGTTCAACAACAACAACAGCAACAGCAACAGCAACAGCAACAGCAACAACGATCATTGCAAGACTGTTCGCTCTTATCTGTTCGAGTGTCATTCAACGCGTATTTCCCGAACCCTCGATACCCGCCCTCTTCGTCTTCGAAAGTACCCCCTTGGGGGGATAGGCCTTTCTTCCCTGCAGGCCAGGCCCGGGCAAGCGGCGGGGCTGCCGCGGACCGTCGGCCTGGCCAGCGGCAGCGTTGACCGGCAGCAGCCCGACCCCAAGAGGGACGGACAGGGGACCGACCACGTTGACGGCAACGACGACGACGACGACGACGACGAGCGAAAGCGCGAGCGAGAGCGCGAGCGAGAGCGACAGCGGGGACACGATGGGCAGTGATGGGACCACGAAGGGCAGCGAGGGGGCGACGAAGGGTGACAGCGGGGCCACGAAGGGCATGCGTATGGGGTCACGAATGGCGCGAACGAGCGGGGGCCACGAAGGGCAGACAATGCGGGGCCACAGAAGGGCAACGACGCGGCCACTGAGGGTAGCAACGGGGCCACGTAGAGCAGCGAGGGGGCCACGAAGGGCAACAGCGGGGCCACGAAGGGCATGCACATAGGGCCACGACGGGCACGAACGAGCGGGGGCCACGAAGGGCATACGTATGTTGGGCCACAGAGGGCAAGGACAGGGCCACTGAGGGCAGCGACGGGACAACGAAGGGCAGCGAGGGGGCCACCAAGGGCGACAGCGGGGCCACGACGGGCATGCATATGGAGCCACGACGGGCGCGAACGAGCGGGGGCCACGAAGGGCAGAAACGGGGCCACAAATGGCAGCGAGGGAGCCACGAAAGGCGACAGCGGGGCCACGAAGGGCATGAATCTGGGGCCACGACGGGCGCGAACGAGCGGGGGCCACGAAGGGCATACGTATGTTGGGCCGCAGATGGCAAGGACAGGGCCACTGAGGGCAGCGACGGGACCACAGAGGGCAGCAAGGGGGCCACCAAGGGCGACAGCGGGGCCACGAAGGGCATGCATATGGAGCCACGACGGGCGCGAACGAACGGGGGCCAAGAAGGGCAGTAACGGGGCCACGAAGGGCAGCGAGGGAGCCACGAAGGGCTGCAACGTGGCCACGAAGGGCAGCGCGATCCCGATTCCTCGGTAAGCTGCGAGGGAGTCCTAAGCGTGAGCGCGACTCCTGGGTGCCTGAGTGTCGGGGGCGCGGCGCTTTAATAAATTGCGGGGAAATCCAGCGCAAGAGCGGAGCGCGATTCTGGAGTAATTGCAAGCGAGTCTCCAGCGAGAGCGCGACTCCAGAGCGCCGAGAGAGCGATTCCCGTATACATTGTGCGGAAGTCCCAGGCGAAAGCGCGACTCCTGAGTAAAATGCGAGGAAGTCTCTGGCGGGAGCGGGGGTCTTCGCTAAATTGGGAGGAAGTCTCAGGCGGGAGCCGTTGTTGTAATCCGGGGGCCAACAGCCCAGTTTGAGCTTAGTGACTTTCCCTGATCAGAAACAGGGTGCGAGCCCCGTGGGACGCACTTCAATTAAAAACACCATGCTCAGCGGAAGGGGGAGATCAACAACACTTATTCTTCAAGAGTGAAAGTTCAACAACAACGGCTCCCGCCAGATACTTCTACACAATGTATTCCCAAATCGCGCTCTCGCGCGGGACTTCCCCTCAATGTATGCAGGAATCGCGCTTTCGCGTATGTATTCAGACTCCGCGCCCTCGACACTCAGGAATCACGCTCTCCCTGCGGAATGCCTCACGATTCATTTGGGAATCGCGCTATCGCTCGAGACTTCCTAGCGACTCATGAAGGACGCACGCTTCAGCAACCCGCCTGCTCGACCTGGTCGCCTGGGCCCGCTTTCCCGACCCGCTCGTTAGGGTCTATCCGCCCGATCTGCCCGTCTGGTTCTGCCACATGGTTTCTGCTCCTAGCCCCCTCTCCTGCTAATCTCTCTCGTGATCCATCCTCCTCCTTCCCCCCCTTGGGCTTCCTTCCATCCGTCCTCTCGGAAGGGCAGGAGGGTTGGCGGGGGGGGAGGGGCTGGGAGGAGTGGAGGAAGTGGAGAGGGCTGGAGGGGGTTGGAGAAAGGTGGAGGAGTGCAAAGCCTGGAGGGAGTTGGAGGGGATTGGAGTGGGCTGCAGGGGGGCAGGGGCGATGCGAGGAAACTGGAGGCGGTTGGAGGGGTTTGAAGGGTCTTCGAGGCGGTTGGAGGGGCTGGGGGTTCGAGGGGGCTCGAGGGAGTTGGATGGGGGTTCGAGGGAGCTGGAGGCGGGCACAGAGGACTCGAGGGGGTTGGAAGAAATTCGAGGGGATTGGAGGGAGTTGGAGGGGGCGGGAAAGGGGTTGGAGAGGGGTTCGAGGGAGAGCTGGAGGCGGTTGGAGGGTTTGGAGGGTCTTGGAGAGGGTTCGAGAGACTGGGGCTTCGAGGGGGCTGGAGGGGGTGCGAGGAAACTGTGGGCGTATGGGAACAGGGGTTGGAACAGGGGCCGACAGGAAGTGGAAGAAGCCGGAGAGGGCTGGAGGCGGTTGGAGAGGGCTCGAAGGAAATGGAGGGGGAGTTGAAAGGGGCTGCAGGGGGTCGGAAAGGAGGATGGAGGGATTTGGGCCGGTGTGGAGGGCGGTGGAAGAGGTAGGGTAGGCGGGTCGAGGGGGTTGGAAAGGGTTGGAGAGAGCTGGAGATGTGCAAGAGCTGGAGGGATTCGGAAGGGTTTGGAGAAGGCTGGAGGGGGTCGGAGGGGGCTCGACGGAGCTGGAGTCGGTTGTGGGGGGCTAGAGGGGGTTGGACGGTGTTCGAGAGGGTTGGAGGAAATTGGAGTGGGCAAGAGGGGGTTGAGGGGGATTGAGGGGGAGTGTGGGGGATTGAGGGGGTTGGACTGGGTTGGATGGGGGCTGGAAGAGGTCGGAGAGGGATGGAAGGGGTTGGATCGGGTTGGAGGGGGGTGGGGGGGGGAGGCTTGGAGATGGTTGGAGGGGCCTGGGGGGAGTGGGAGAAAGTTGGATGGGGTTTGGAGGGCGCTGGTGGAGGTTGGAGGGGGCTAAGAGGTTGAAGGGGTTGGAAGGGGGTTCGAGAGAGCTGGAAGCGGTTTGAGGGGGCTGGAGGGTCTTGGAGAGGATTCGAAAGACTGGGGCTCCGAGGGGGCGGAAGGGGGTTCGAGGGAACTCTAGGCGTATGGAGGGGGCTGGAACGGGGTTGGAGGGGGGTCGAAAGGAAGTTGGAGGGAGCTGGAGGGGACCGGAGGGGGTTGGATGGGGTTCGAGGGAGTTGGAGGGAGTTGGAAGGGGCTGGAGAGAGCGGAGGGAATGGAGAGGGTTGGAAGGGGGTATATTTCTCCCTCTCCTCCTCCTCCTCCTCCCCCTTCTCCCTCCTGTCCTCCCCTGCCCTCACCGGTGTGGGGCCTGTGTGGAGCACTTCGGGAAGGTGAAGGGCAGCCGACCCGAGGCCGCGTGGCCGTGCCCGTACAGCGCCATGGCGACGCCCCTGCCATTCTGCTGTCCCGGGAGCCATGTGATCAGGATGGCGTCCACAACCGAGTCCTCGACAAGGGAGCAGGAGGATGAGGAGGTGAAAAACGACGGTGAGCGGGAGAACGACGAGGAGAAGGAGGGGGAGGAGGAGGAGGATGAAGAGGAGAATGAAGACGACCAGGAGTAGGCGGAGAACAGCGACGAGGAGGAGAAGAACGAACAGTAATAGGTGGAGGAGAAGGACGAGGAGGAGGGAGGAGGGGGAGGGGGAGGAGGAGGAGGAGGAGGAGGAGGAGCAGGAAGGAGGAGCAGGAGGAGGAGGAGGAGGAGGAGGAGGAGGAGGAGGGAGGGAGGGAGGAGGAGGAGGGAGGAGGAGGAGGGAGGAGGAGGGGGAGGAGGAAGGGATGAGAGAGACACAAGGAAGAGGGGGAGGGGGTGAGCAGGACGAAGGGATGGATGAGCAGCAGGAGGAGGACGACGATGACGACGGGGACAGGGTGAGGACGAGAAGGAAACAGAAGACGGGGAGGATGAGGGGATGAGGAGGACGAGGGGGACCGGCAGGGGGATTCAGGACCAGCATGACTGTTTGGGCCAATGCCCAACTGAGATTTAGCGCGTGTGCATGTGTATGTGTATGTGTATGTGTAGTTGTATGTGTATGTGTATGTGTGTGTATGTGTATATGTGTATATGTGTATGTTTGTATGTGTATGTGTATGTGTATGTGTATGTGTATGTGTATGTGTATGTGTATGTGTATGTGTATGTGTATGTGTATGTGTATGTGTATGTGTGTGTGTATGTGTATGTGTATGTGTATGTGTATGTGTATACGTACATCCCCAGGACGAAAGTTTTCCTCTTGGGCCAGGAACGAAGGTTCGAAGTCTGAAGCAAACGCGCGTGGGATACCCGCCGTCGGATCCAATGGCGGTCGCGCGGATCCAATTTTAGTTTTGGTGTGTGTTTCGGTGGATCCGAATTCTGTCCGCGCGGATCCGATTTCGGATTTGCTGGATCCGTGTTCGATCTTATTTTTCACGGCGGATCCTATTTCTACCCTGTTTCAAATTTATACTACTAAATTAAAACAGGGAGCCGGAAGAAATCGGATCCGCGGACCCCGCAAACCGCCCGTGTTAAGATTATACGGGGGATGGGGGGTTCGGTAATTAACTCTCCACGACGGGCGTTGCGTCGTCTCGCGCACGCCCATCAGCTCCCCGCGCGCGCGGGCCCCATTCGAAATGAATACATACATCCCTCTCACCCCGGTTGCTGCAAACAGTTCGTCTGGTCGCCGTCCGTTCCGGCGCCGACGTTGTCTTGCGAACTCCTCGTGGCCATTTGCACCTCAAGAGGAAAATATTTCGTCCTGCGTAAGTGCGGTTCGGCCCTGCGTCTCCTGACCCAACGGACGGCCTCTGCGCTCTCTCCCGCGACGAGGCGGCGCCCCGCGCTCGGCGCGGGCTCCGTCGTCGCAACTCCAATTCGGTTCGGCCCTGCGTCTCCGGACCCAACGGACGGCCTCTGCGCTCTCTCCCGCGACGAGGCGGCGCCCCGCGCCCGGCGCGGGCCCCGTCGTCGCAACTCCAATAAATATCGGCCCTGCGTCTCCGGACACAACGGGCGGCCTCTGCGTTCTCTCCCGCGACGAGGTGGCGCCCCGCGCTCGGCGCGGGCTCCGTCGTCACAACTCCAATGAAGTTCGCGCGGTCGCCGCCGAACGTGGGAGTCTTCTTCCGAGTGTTGCGAGGACGTCTCGAGCAGGATCGTTGCGGGGAGTTTGTGGTGACGTGTGGTGCGTGGACAACGTGGCAACCAACGTGTCCGAAGGCCAAAACGCTCAGTGCGGTTCGGCCCTGCGTCTCCTGACCCAACGGACGGCCTCTGCGCTCTCTCCCGCGACGAGGCGGCGCCCCGCGCTCGGCGCGGGCTCCGTCGTCGCAACTCCAATTCGGTTCGGTCCTGCGTCTCCGGACCCAACGGACGGCCTCTGCGCTCTCTCCCGCGACGAGGCGGCGCCCCGCGCTCGGCGCGGGCTCCGTCGTCGCAACTCCAATGAAGTTCGCGCGGTCGCCGCCGAACGTGGGAGCCTTCTTCCGAGTGTTGCGAGGACGTCTCGAGCAGGATCGTTGCGGGGAATTTGTGGTGACGTGTGGTGCGTGGACAACGTGGCAACCAACGTGTCCGAAGGCCAAAACGCTCAGTGCGGTTCGGCCCTGCGTCTCCGGACCCAACGGGCGGCCTCTGCGCTCTCTCCCGCGACGAGGTGGCGCCCCGCGCTCGGCGCGGGCTCCGTCGTCGCAACTCCAATGAAGTTCGCGCGGTCGCCGCCGAACGTGGGAGTCTTCTTCCGAGTGTTGCGAGGACGTCTCGAGCAGGATCGTTGCGGGGAGTTTGTGGTGACGTGTGGTGCGTGGACAACGTGGCAACCAACGTGTCCGAAGGCCAAAACGCTCAGTGCGGTTCGGCCCTGCGTCTCCTGACCCAACGGACGGCCTCTGCGCTCTCTCCCGCGACGAGGCGGCGCCCCGCGCTCGGCGCGGGCTCCGTCGTCGCAACTACAATTCGGTTCGGCCCTGCGTCTCCGGACCCAACAGACGGCCTCTGCGCTCTCTCCCCCGACGAGGCGGCGCCCCGCGCTCGGCGAGGGCTCCGTCGTCGCAACTCCAATGAAAATCGGCCCTGCGTCTCCGGACCCAACGGGCGGCCTCTGCGCTCTCTCCCGCGACGAGGTGGCGCCCCGCGCTCGGCGCGGGCTCCGTCGTCGCAACTCCAATGAAGTTCGCGCGGTCGCCGCCAAACGCGGGAGTCTTCTTCCGAGTGTTGCGAGGACGTCTCGAGCAGGATCGTTGCGGGGAATGGGTGGTGACGTGTGGTGCGTGGACAACGTGGCAACCAACGTGTCCGAAGGCCAAAACGCTCAGTGCGGTTCGGCCCTGCGTCTCCTGACCCAACGGACGGCCTCTGCGCTCTCTCCCGCGACGAGGCGGCGCCCCGCGCTCGGCGCGGGCTCCGTCGTCGCAACTCCAATGAAAATCGGCCCTGCGTCTCCGGACCCAACGGACGGCCTCTGCGCTCTCTCCCGCGACGAGGCGGCGCCCCGCGCTCGGCGCGGGCTCCGTCGTCGCAACTCCAATGAAAATCGGCCCTGCGTCTCCGGACCCAACGGGCGGCCTGTGCGCTCTCTCCCGCGACGAGGTGGCGCCCCGCGCTCGGCGCGGGCTCCGTCGTCGCAACTCCAATCAAGTTCGCGCGGTCGCCGCCGAACGTGGGAGTCTTCTTCCGAGTGTTGCGAGGACGTCTCGAGCAGGATCGTTGCGGGGAATTTGTGGTGACGTGTGGTGCGTGGACAACGTGGCAACCAACGTGTCCGAAGGCCAAAACGCTCAGTGCGGTTCGGCCCTGCGTCTCCTGACCAAGCGGACGGCCTCTGCGCTCTCTCCCGCGACGAGGCGGCGCCCCGCGCTCGGCGCGGGCTCCGTCGTCGCAACTCCAATTCGGTTCGGCCCTGCGTCTCCGGACCCAACGGACGGCCTCTGCGCTCTCTCCCGCGACGAGGCGGCGCCCCGCGCTCGGCGCGGGCTCCGTCGTCGCAACTCCAATGAAAATCGGCCCTGCGTCTCCGGACCCAACGGGCGGCCTCTGCGCTCTCTCCCGCGACGAGGTGGCGCCCCGCGCTCGGCGCGGGCTCCGTCGTCGCAACTCCAATGAAGTTCGCGCGGTCGCCGCCGAACGTGGGAGTCTTCTTCCGAGTGTTGCGAGGACGTCTCGAGCAGGATCGTTGCGGGGAATTTGTGGTGACGTGTGGTGCGTGGACAACGTGGCAACCAACGTGTCCGAAGGCCAAAACGCTCAGTGCGGTTCGGCCCTGCGTCTCCTGACCAAGCGGACGGCCTCTGCGCTCTCTCCCGCGACGAGGCGGCGCCCCGCGCTCGGCGCGGGCTCCGTCGTCGCAACTCCAATTCGGTTCGGCCCTGCGTCTCCGGACCCAACAGACGGCCTCTGCGCTCTCTCCCGCGACGAGGCGGCGCCCCGCGCTCGGCGCGGGCTCCGTCGTCGCAACTCCAATGAAAATCGGCCCTGCGTCTCCGGACCCAACGGGCGGCCTCTGCGCTCTCTCCCGCGACGAGGTGGCGCCCCGCGCTCGGCGCGGGCTCCGTCGTCGCAACTCCAATGAAGTTCGCGCGGTCGCCGCCGAACGTGGGAGTCTTCTTCCGAGTGTTGCGAGGACGTCTCGAGCAGGATCGTTGCGGGGAATTTGTGGTGACGTGTGGTGCGTGGACAACGTGGCAACCAACGTGTCCGAAGGCCAAAACGCTCATCCCCAGGATGAAAGTTTTTTCCTCTTGGGCCCGGAACGAAGGTTCGAAGTCTGAAGCAGACGCGCGTGGGATACCCGCCGTCGGATCCAATGGCGGCCGCGCGGATCCAATTTTAGTTTTGGTGTGTGTTTCGGTGGATCCGATTTCTGTCCGCGAGGATCCGATTTCGGATTTGCTGGATCCGTGTTCGGTCTTATTTTTCACGGCGGATCCTATTTCTACCCTGTTTAAAATTAATATTATTATATTAAAACAGGGAGCCGGAAGAAATCGGATCCGCGGACCCCGCAAACCGCCCGTGTTAAGATTATACGGGGGATGGGGGGTTCGGTAATTAACTCTCCACGACGGGCGTTGCGTCGTCTCGCGCACGCCCATCAGCTCCCCGCGCGCGCGGGCCCCATTCGAAATGAATACATACATCCCTCTCACCCCGGTTGCTGCAAACAGCTCGTCTGGTCGCCGTCCGTTCCGGCGCCGACGTTGTCTTGCGAACTCCTCGTGGCCATTTGCACCTCAAGAGGAAAATCTTTCGTCCTGCGTAAGTATGTGTGCATGTATATGCGTATGTGTTTACGAGTATGTGTGTATGTGTGTATGCGTATATGTGTGTATGTTTGTATGTCTGTATGTGTGTATGTGTATGTGTGTATGTGTGTGTGTATGTGTATGTGTGTATGTGTG
>CAUYUJ010001554.1:39605-47105 GCA_963575745.1 Prorocentrum cordatum | reverse complement strand
ATCATCATCAACATCATCACCATCCTCATATTCACCACCGTCCCTAACATCGTCATAAAGAACCTCGGCACCCTCATCACCAGCAGCAGAATCACGATCTTCATCCGCATAATCAGCCACCTCATCATCATCAGCAAAAGCAACATCCGAATCATCATCATCAGCACCATCATCAACATTGTCGTCATCATCACCGTCATCGCCAAAACGATCATCAACACAACCGTAATAACAACGATCAACTTCCATTCCGTGTGCCAGGGAACATATTTTGCTGAGCGGGGCGAGGGCGACTGTCTCGTCTAGCCGAGACGCAGGCGCGCGAGACTGGACCAGCACAGCAGCCACACTCGAGAGACCTGTCAGGAGGCGAAAGAGGGAGGGACGGAGGGAGACTTGAGCAACAGTGGTTGCGGCACACACCATTGCAACGATCGAAGGACTCAGAAGCAGTAGTTTGGTCAACTTCCATTCCGCGTGCCAGGGAGCATATGTTGCTGAGCGGGGCGAGGGCGACTGTCTCGTGTAGCCGAGACGCAGGCGCACAAGACTGGACCAGCACAGCAGCCATACTCGAGAGAGCTGCGCCCAGCATAGCTGCAACCCCTGGCCACAGGCCGAACACATCATCAGCGCATTAGCCACCATTCCCTTGCAAATTGAAATCCCGATCGATCTGCACAATCTGGTTTCGCGCAAGGCCTCGGCACTGTTCGCCAACCACTTGGCGGCGCAAAAAACAAATTCACGAAGAAATCTGTTCAGCCAGCGACCCCTCCGGACGTCCAACATCGTCGACAGGTGAAATCCTGGCGCGAAAAAGCCCATGACCAGAACGCGCGCCTTTCTTGCCCGTGCAGAGAGGCCGCATGGCAAGAGGAGGAGATTCCACATTCCAAGCCCACGCCACCGCAGGCCTAGGGATGATACCGCCGCAGTGGCAAACGTTTAATTCAGCCATTTCCGACGCGAGCGAACACGCATGCCTGAAAGAGTTAAGCTCCGGCTGCAGCGACTGACGAGGGCACTCTACAAGCACGGGGGCCCTTGGGCGATGGCACTCGAGGATCACGGTGGCGAGCGAACCCCACAGGGCACGCGACCGAGAATCGGCGACTACAATGGGCGCAGCTTGCGAAGGGCGCGGTTTGCCCCCCGTCATAACTGCCCCTCCCGCCCCCGGGAAACGGATGACACTGTCACCCTATGCGACCAAATCACATGGCACTGTCGCTCCGTCTAGCATAGTGGAGCAGACATCGAGGATGACAGCGTTGCTCGAACCGACGACAGTCATGCCAGTGTCTCTCACAAAAGGCCCCGGAAAGGCCGCCACAGAGCAACTCGCAAACCGCACCCAGGCGCAACCGCACAGATTGTGGTCGCCGAGAGAAGGGGGGGGGCCCCAGGGCCCGAGGCGGGAGAAGCCCAGACGCCCAAGACCACGGAGCCCCGAAGCCACCCCAAGGTCCCCTGGCGCACATCGGGTCGAGACCAATCTAATCCCAGATGTCGGTTGGCGTCCAAAAAGAGGGCGGCGTAGCCTAGAGCGCGCAAGCGCTTCGCGATGGGCCGGGCCGCAGATTCAAAGCAGATGAAGACAAATCGAGGTCTTACCCTGGCGCCTCGGAGCGCCGACGTCAGTTGGCGCGTCAGACAGCTGCCCACCTGGCTGTCAGAGGGGGTCGCAGACGCCCGCGAGACGACGCGGTCGCCATCGTCGGCACCGCCCACGGGAAATCCCTCTGAATGGAGGCGCCCTCGAACAGCGAGGCCAGGCGGAGGTCTGCATTCTGCCCGGAAACCAAGACCTCGTCCGACAACGAGTTTATATGCTGCTGGAGATTGGTCCTCTTGGCACATCGGCGAGGCGAACAATCTGTGACCCGCCTGCCGCGATCCTTCACCTCCGACAGGGTGCGCCTCGACGCCAGCAGGTCGTCGCTGGCGGCACTGTGGCGCAAAGCGCGCAGCGACGGCTGTGCCTCTAAGCCGAAACGCTCGGCCGCCTTGTTGAAAGCGTCGCGGACGTCCGCCGCCTCGAAGAGCCGCGACGGCGCGCTGCTAGGGCGCGCCATCCGCAGCGACGCCCAAAGGGGCCACCAGGCAGGCTGGCCCAGCGCGACGCTCTCGTCCGCGACGCCCGTCTTGCCGGGCCGCCCGCCGCCACTTGGGCTCAGCATCGTGCCCCGCTTCCCGCGGCGAAGGCTCGCGAGAGGGTTCGGGGGCGCAAGCGAGGCCCCATGGAGGCGGAAGGCCTCCGACGGCCCAAGGTAGCCCGCGAACGGAAGGATCGCGAAAATAACGAAGGGCAATCGGCCGAGGGGCAACATCACGCCGGCGATCGCCATCGCAGCTGGCCGAGGGATGGGCAGCCGCGCGCAGTGCGGCTTCAGCTTCTCCCAGCCGCCCAGCGCCTTGCGAGCCCTCGGCGGAGCCGTCCGCGGCGGCCCCCGTGCCGGCAGCAGGCGACGAACCGCCGCCATCGCGACGCGCCTCGTTGCCGCGTCGAAGCCGTCCAAGGCCAGGTGCGCCAAGAAGGCCGCCAGGAGCGCGTCTAATCCCTGAGGCGTGGCCCGCGACAGGCCGCGCCGCTGGCGCCAACTCGCGAGTCGGGCCGCGAGGGCCGCGCAGCGCTTCGCCGCGGCGTCCGCGAGGGCGGCCGCCTCCAAGAAGCTCGGGCGGCCTCCCATCGGCGCGGACAGCGGCGCCCGGGGGCAGCACCCGCTGGCGCGCCAGCGCCACGGCGCGCAGAGGCCTCCGCCTCGCGCCCCGCGGCCCCGAGCCCGCGGCCCTGGCCAGCGCTGAAAGCTGGATCCAAATTGTCGACGAGGGGGGAGGAGGCGATGGCCCTGCGGGGGCCCCGCCCAAAGAAGATGGCGAAGCGCGAACTCCAAGGCACCCCCCTCGGACTCCAAGATGCCCCCCCTTGCGTGCGGACCCTGCTAGAGCGGGCGGTCTTCCGACCGGCGCTGCGAAGGATCTCTCTGGCACCTCCGCGAAGCTGGGGGTCTTTGCACTGCCGCCCAGCAAGCTCGAGAATTTGGCGACGTCGGCCAGGCCTCCAAGATCACCCGGCCCACCGAGACCGCCGCGACCCCCTCCCCCAAGACAGTGACCGAGAACAGGACACTGAGGAGGAGGCTCCTCGGGCCCCTGAAGGGCGCCACCCAAAGCACGACGACGGGCCGCGATGGCGTCCGCGATTTTGTCCCTTACCTTCTCAGCCAGGCGCCCGATGCCAGCGACGACCTGACTCGGCAGTCTGAGACGACAGACCCTCACGCCATAGCCCGATGAGTCCGACGCCGAAACATCACCCGCCCGGGGAAGACGCCATGACGAGGCCAACAAGGGTAGACTGGCCTGTGCCCAGCGGAGCTCTCTGAGGACCCCCACGCGCACACACACACACACACACGCACACAGACACGCATACACACACAGACACACACACACACACACACACACACACACACACACACACACACACACACACGCACACACACACACACACACACACAAAAAAAACACGCACACAACCTCGCAGGCTCCGACGACCGACCGCGGGCGACGGCTAACGTCACAGACGCGATCGCACGCGCCTCCCGCCCGCGCAAGAAAAACCCCCGTGCCGTGGCCCACCAACGTGGAAACGGCCCGAGGAGTGATCTCGCCGCGGCGAAGCACCGGGCGGCTGCCCAGACGCAGGCTGGCGAGACGGGAACGCGGCGCACGCGCGGTAATTTTGCACCGTCGACCTCGAGACCAGCAAATAAGGGGCCACAAGCGAACCCCACCCCTACCCCCCACGATTTCAGAGGGGCGGGGTTCACTTCATTCGGGAGGTCACGAGCGAAGTGAACCCCACCCTCCCCCTCAAAAATCGCGGGGGGGGGTAGGGGTAGGGTTCGCATGTGGCCCCCTAGCAAAGTTCATAGGGGCGCGAGCGTCCTGAACTTCGCGCGCGGGCACGCGGCGGCGCGCGGTGGCCTCCGGCACGCGCCGCAGCACGCGGTCGATCTCCTGCGAGCCCCCGCCGCGCAGAAGTTGCTGGCGCGGGCGGCGGCCGCCCAGTCGGCCGACGTCTGCAGCCAGGAAGATTAAAAGGGCCCTGGGACACACAAATAAATACAAAAATAAAAGGATCCCCCATATTTGTTTATATTTGCTGGGTTTTTGTCTTCCCCACCACTTCCCATATTTTCTGGGGGATCGACGATTAATTTCGTCTGTGTGTTTTTTCCCCCCTGGGGGAAGACGGCGCCCCGTCCACAATGAAGCGACGCTCTCCCACGCCCGCGCCGCGGGAGATTGCGCTGGCGAGGGCGCCCCGGCAAGAGAGCAAGACCCAGTTCCAGCCCTTCGGCGTCGCCAAAATGGCAGGCGCGACGTCGACGTCGAACGCGAAGCCGCCGCGACGCAGAACTCGATTGGAGATGCGCGGGAGGGCGGGCGCATGAGCCAGATCGCCAGGACGTCTCATGCGGTTGAAGCCGCACTGGATATCGCAGGATGCCGCGTGACCGATGACGTCTGGATTTATCCCCATTCCTGTGCTCGAAGCACCGGTCGGCAGCTTCGCGCCCGCGAGCTCCGCGAATGGAAAATCAGCTATGCGAGCGTCAAGCGCCCCCCTGAGGTTGCCGCCCTTCTCACTGACGAAACGCGCCCCAATGGCGGGCCGACCGCGCCCTCGACGCGAACGGAACCTCACCATCCCAGCCGCGCCCAGTCGACGCAGAAAGTCGGCATAGCGACCGGGGCAGCCAAGAAGAAGAGGATCAACGCACGGCTCGGCAAGTCCAGACCCCTCCCGCCCGGCGTCGGCCAAAGACTCGGAGACCAGCATGCTCGTCCTCCGCGACGCCAGCCTGCCAAGGGAGGCGCGGCCACATAGCTGATCCAGCGGTGTCAGGGCCGCGCCTGCAGTGGGCCAAGACGCGGCATCCTTGGCACAATGCCCAGGCGCGTTGCGGAGCAGCTCTTCCAAGGCGGGATTCGCGGCGGCGTCGCTGGCGGGTAGGTCCGCAGGCCACGAAAAAACATTGCAAGGACTCGACAATCTGAGAGGGCGCGCTGCTGCGGCGTGTTATCCGTGCTGTCGGGCACCGACACCTCGCGAGGATCGCAGCGCTAGCCATGCAACTCGATGGGGCTGTCAACGCACCCGTTGGCCCAGCGACGCCGGGCAGCGCCCCGATCACATCGCTGACGGGCACGCCGAGAAACGCAAAACCCCCGACAACCGTCGACAGCAAACCGAGGAAAAGAAAACACGTTGCGTTGACGCTCGGCATCGTTGAGCATCATCGTGAAGCTGTACAGCTCCAGGCCCCGCAATCCTTGCAGCCTCAATATGAAGGGCTTGCCACAGGGATGGGGAGGCTGTAGTGCCACTGACGCAATGCCCGCTCTTTGCGGGCTTTCCTGCGCTCCTTGGCCATTGCGGCCTCCGCCTTCAACTCGTAAACGATCCAGGTGTTGAGCAGCGGGCACACGCAGACGTTGCCCCTGCTCTCCTGGGCCCCCAAGAACAGGTTGTTCGCCACCCTGTCGTCCAGCACATGGGCCTTGCCCTTGTCCTTATTATAGTTGCCTTTCGGCCGAAAGGAGAGCTCGACGACCTTCTCCTCCAGGAGCTGGAGGCGCCGGGCCGTCATCTCCAGGTGGGCGAGCTCGCCCACGTTCACCTTGTCGTAGCACGCGGCAAGCTCCAGGATGCGGCAGAAGAGCACGTGCTCCCTGATGGCCGGATCGTCCTCAGCCACCCGCCACTCCGTCATCCAGGTAGTGTGCCACGCCGACGGGGGCCCCGCCTGCCACGGGATATGGGCGCACACCCACGCGGCCGCGCGGGGCCCGCGCACAGGCCAGCCCCTCCAGTTCGTAATCGAATGGAGATTGGTGCCGTCACGAAACTCCCTCCAGCGGTCGCCCTTCACGTCGCTCGCAACAGCGCTGACCCTGACCCCCACAACCGCCGCCGCATGCCCGAGCCCCCCTCCAGCCGCGGCCACCACAGGAGGCGGCGCCGCGGGAGCCGCGGCGGCGCGGCAGGCGCAGCTGGCGCCGCCGCGGCGGGCAGCGGAGAGGCGGGCAACGCTGGCACGCCCGCGGCGGGCGCTGCCACTGGCACGGCGCCGCCCTGGGCCGCGACCTGGCCAGGGAGCGCCACCCCGCCCCCCGCGCCTGCGGGCAACAGGCCTGCGGCCCCTGCGGGCGCTCCAGCGGCGGCCGCGGGCGCGCCGCCCATCGGCGCAGCCGCGGCAGCAGGCGGGGGGGCGACCGCAGGCGCGGGGTCGGCCAGCAGCACAAGCCCAACGGCGACGCCGTCCACGTTGCCAGGCGCGAGGGACATGCTGGCGGGCGAGGGCGGGCGCGGCAGCCCGAAGAGCGCCGTCGCCTCCGCGACGCCAGCCCAGACCTCCGCGGCGCTCGGCAGCGCCCTGGAGCCGTAGACCCGCAGCCCGTGTGGACGCTCGCCCTGCCCAGCCAGCATCGAGATGCCCGCGACGTCGGCGTCGGGCGCCGCGCCCGCCTCGCACCTGTCGCCGCCGGGGGTGATGACGAAGTGCGCTGTCCCAGGGCCGCGCAGCACTATGAGGTGCTCGTGCCAGACTGCTGCACCTCCGACGCGGTATCTGATCAGACACCAGTGCAAGGGGTGCGCCATCTCAGAGCCCAGCGGTATTCTTGCGTCGGATGGCCTTCGCCTGGGCGCGAGCCTCCTCCTCGAAAGACTGCTCCTGCACCTCGCCCGCCGTCAGCACGAGGCGCTCCGCCAGCGGGAGCCCACCGAGCAGGCCGCACACGGAACCTGACGCCAGCGCCGCAGCGGAACAAGCCAGGATCAGGCATCCGCAAGAGGGCTCAGGTACCAGGCCGCCCGCTCCCACGCAGACGCACGCGGGGATGGATGGGCAGGCGAGTTGTGGCGCGCAAGCCCCGCAGCTCGGCGCCGCCGCCCACGCCACCACGGAGGCTCCCAAGGCCTGGGCTCCGCATCGCGCGACCTCTCCGAAAGCGTGGGCGAGATCTTGCATGGAGCCGCACAAACTAAAGACCCGCAGCGGTTGCGGCACGCACCATTGCAACGATCACAACACTCAGAAGCAGTTGCAGCATCATCAGCCGCATCATCCTCATCATTCGCATCATCGTCATCGCCGACGACGTCGCCATCGTCTTCGTAAGCATGGCCCTCAGCAGCAACACCATTAGGATCGTCATCGCCAACGTTAACTGCATCGCACTCGTAACTGTTACCGTCACCAGAAGGCTATCACAACACGATCAGCATCACCACAGCCATCACCACCATTACCAGCAGCATCAGCACCATCGCGCTCAAAGTCAGCACCGCCACCATCAGCACCGTCACGCTCACTGTCATGCTCGTCCTCAGCACCCTCGTCAGCAGCATCACCATCGTCATGGCGAGCGGCAAACAACACCATCCTGTTCCTCAAACCACTCCTCCTCCTCCTCCTCCTCCTC
>CAUYUJ010001554.1:24605-34605 GCA_963575745.1 Prorocentrum cordatum | reverse complement strand
CAAGGCTGGCCGGGCAAACGACACCGCATCTTGGGCCGGCACCGACGCAGAGCGAAGCCGAGGGAGCGGCAGGCGGGCCGGGGGCGGGGACGAGACCGAGGATGGGGACGGGCGAAAGAGCGCGGCGGGGCGCCAGCTGTTTCCGCACAGACGGCGCCACCATGTCAATACACAACTCCAGGCTGAAGTCGCGAAGGACCGGGGCCGTCGCGCCCGGGAGGAGGGGACAGGCGAGAGCTCAGTTCTTGTTCGTAGCGCTGGAGGCGCGCTTCCCCGTTTTCCGCTTCGCGCTCCTGTCTCGACCAAGACGCGCTGAAAGCGGCGCCCCAGGAAAAAAAACGCCATGCAGGCGGCACCATGGCATCTCAAAAGCCCGGGGAAGGCAGCGAAAACGGAAACAGGCAGAGGCAGGTGGACAACGGACCGATCCGGGCCCAGAGCACGCAGCAACGACGGCGCCCAAAACTGATATACACACATACAACAATAACAACAACAACGACAACAACAACAACAACAACAGCAGCAGCAACAACAACAACAACACAAAAAAACGCAAAAAAACAGTTTAAGACTGTTCGCTATGATGTGATCGCGTGTCATTCAATACGCATATCCCAAACCCTGGACACCCGTCCTCTTCGTTTTCGATCGCGCCCCCTTTTGGGGGGCAGATTCATTCCCTGCCGCGCGTGGTTGGTGAAGCCCTAGAAAACGAAGGGCAACAGATAACGGGGGAGAATGAGGGCGACGGGATCGGAGGAAGGGAGGGAAGGGAAGAAGGAGGGAGGACGATGATTTGCGCTGCGAGTGGCGATTCAGCTCGCGCCAGGGCTTGCGCCAGCCACTCCGACACAGGTTAACAATAATAAATTTCGCTATGGGTCGCGCCGAGAACAACGCCACGCGCCGCCCCCTTGGAAGAGCGCATCGTGGATACCCCCACGGGGGGAACTACAATTGCCGACTGGCGTCAGAGACAAGTTTCGTGGAACCGCGAAACGAAGCGGGACGTTGGGAGAGTGGGGCGGAAAGGATAGTGAGAGCTGCAACCGTGTCGAGAGGAGCGCGGGGATGTGGAGTGGATTGGAGTGGAGTGGACAAGAGTAGGGTCTCAGGAAGAGGAGCGGCAAGGAGTGGAGAAAAGGAACCGGGAGGGGCGCTGAGGAGCGGGGGGCGCGCGGAGGAATCTGGAGGAGGGACTGGGAATAATTTGGGGGAAATGCGGAAAGCGAACGGGAAGGGGTGGAGATTGTTGGGGTGGGACGGGGTGGTCTGGGGAGGAATGGGCCGAGTGCGAAGAACTGAGGAATGGCACGATGAAGTACGAACGAAATGAAAATGATGATACAGGGAAAGAGTAGAGAGGACTGAGAAAAAACCGTTGAAAAGTGGGGGCAGGTGGATGCGAGAAGAGACTGGTGCGGCAACGAGGCGCGGGGGGATTGGAAGGCACCCGAGAGCCTCCCACGACCTCTGGGGGGCCTCGGAATGGCCCCGATGACCACCGAGCAGTTCCAGAGGCTCCGAAAACCTGCGGGAGCGCCCGGGGGGGCTCGTCGACGGAGGCCTTCATTCGAAGCCTGCAGAAGAACCTAGGCCAGCGGAACACGCGCGTCTCAAAGGCCGGCAAACAGGGCCCCGGCAAGCGGCGGACCGTCGGCTTGGCCAGCGGCAACGCTGGCGATGCACACACCAGCCCGCGGCAACCCGACCCCAAGATGGACAGACAGCGGGCTCACCACGACGACGACGACGACCACGACGAGAGGAGGGAGGAGGAGGAAGAGGAAGAGGGAGGAGGAGGAAGAGGAGGAGGAGGAAGAGGAGGAAGGGAGGGAAGGAGGGAAGGAGGGAGGAAGGGAAGGAGGAGAGGGAGGAGGGCGGGGGCTGAAGGGCCGACAGGCTGGCCCTCGGCAGGCGGCGAGGCAGTCGCACGGATTATCGACCTGGCTGGCTGAAGGGTCGGAGTGCCGGGCTGCAAGCGGCAGGCGGGCCCCGAGGGGGGCGGCCAGGGACGACGACGACGACAACAATGACGATAGGAGGAGGGAGGGAGGGAGGGAGGGGGGGGAGGGAGCAGGGAGGGACGGAGGGGCGGGAGGGACAGCTGCGAAAGGAGAGAGAGAGAGAGAGAAGAAAGAGAGAGAGAGAGAGAGGGAGAGAGAGAGAGAGAGAGAAAGAGAGAGAGAGAGGGAGAAACAGAGGGAGAGAGAGTGAGAGAGAGAGAGAGAGAAAAAAAAAAAGAAAAAAAAAAAAAAAAAAAAAAAAAAAAAAACTGATAAAGAGAGAGAGAGAGAGGACAAAAAGCAAAAAGAGAGAGAGAGAGAGAGAGAGAGAGAGAGAGAGAGAGCGCGCAGAGGACGAGGAGCATGCGGACCCGAAGCCCAGCCGACCCCGAGACCCGGCCGAACCAGGCCTTTTTTTTACGCGCTGGGCCCCCGACGCCCACGGACTGCGCCAGGTCCCAGCGCGGAAAGGGAACGACAGAACGGCAGATGGAAAGCGAGGATGAGCAAGGGGCCAAGGTAGAGGAGGAGAACAGGAGATGGAAGCAACGGGGCCACGAAGGGCAGCGAGCGAAGGCGACCGGGGAACCAGTACGGGCAGCGAGGGGCATCGAAGGCGGGCGAAGGGCAGCGAGCGGCGACTGCAGTCCCTAACGGGCTGGTCGGGCGGGCAGGCCCCGACGGGCGGGTCGAGCAGGCGGGTCGTTGAAGCATAAATTCTGCTTGAACCGCCAGGCAACATGTAGCGGGAGCGCGATTCCTGCGTGTCGAGGTGCGGCATCTGAAAAAATGTAAAGAAGTATCAGGCGAGAGCTGCGATTCGGTGGTAAGTTGCGAGGAAGTCCTAAGCGAGAGCGCGATTCTTCAATACATCGTGAAGAAGTATCAGGCGGGAGCCGCGATCCGGTGGTAAATTGCGAGGAAATCCAAAGCGAGAGCGCGATTCTTCAATACATCGTGAGGAAGTATCAGGCGGGAGCCGGAGTTGCTGTAAACCGGGGGCCAACAACGCAGTTTGACCCTCAAGACTTTCCCTGCTTAAAAAAAAACAGGGTGCGAGCCCGGGGAAGGGCACTTCACTCGGAAAGAACAATGTGCACTGGACGGGGGGTCAACAATAAAAATTCTTCAGACATGCGAATTCAACAACAACAACAACAACAACAACAACAACTACAACAACAACTACAACAACAACAACAACAACAACAACAACATTGGCCGAACAATTATTATAAGACTGTTCGCTCTTACTTGCCCGCGTGTCCTTCAAAAAGAATTCCCCACACCCTTGATACCCGCCCGAAGACTGCGTCGGCGAGGGGGGGCTGTAACTAGGTTGACCCGAAAAGCCCGAAAAGCCCGAAGAGCCAGAAAATATGCCGGGTTGACCCGAAAAGCCCGAAAAGCCCGAAAAAGTCCCGGGTTGACCCGAAAAGCCCGAAAAGCCCGAAAAGCTAGAAAAACCCACCGCTCGAAACATCCTCGCAACTCGGGCGCCGCCGCTCGAGACATCCTCGCAGCTCTGGCCAGAGTAGCCCGAGTAGCCCAAACAGCCCGAATGGGCGCCCGGGTCACCAGAAAAGCCAGAAAAACCATAAAAGCCCGAAAAGCCCGAAAAGCCCGAATAGCCCGAAAAGTCCGAGAAGCGCGAAACGCCCGAATAGTTCGAATACCTCGAGAGCGCTTGCCGCTTGAAACATGCTTGCAACTCGTGCGCCGCCGCTCGAGACACCCGCTCGAGTGCCGGCGCCCGAGACATCCTCACAACTCGGGCGCGATCTCGAAGTAACACTCACGCGGAACCCTAACGGGCGAATCGGATCGGGCGGAGACTAACGGGCGGGTCGGATCGAGCGGACACGCGTAACCGTAACGGGCGAGTCGGATCGGATGCGGACCTTAACGGGCGAGCGGGTCGGGCGGTCGGGACAGTAAAGCAAGACGCGTGCTCGAAGCAACACGCACGCGTAACCCTAACGGGCGGATCGGGTCGGGCGGGCGGACCCTAACGGGCGGATCGGGTCGGGCGGGCGGAAATCCAAATTATGACACAACGCATGTTCAACAAAACACGCACGCGTAACCCTGACGGGCTGGTTGGGTCGGGCGAGCGGACCCTAACGGGCGGGTCGGGTCGGGCGGGCGGATCATTAAAGTATGACGCGTGTTCGAAGCAACACGCACGCGTAACGCTACCGGGCGAATCGGTTCGCTCGAGCGAACCCTAACAGGAGGGTCGGGTCGGGCGGGCGGGACATTCAAGTATGCCGCATGTTTTTTTTGCGTAACCCTAACGGGCAGGCCGGGTCGGGCGAGCATACCCTAACGGGCGGGTCAGGTCGTGCGGGCGGGATATCAAAGTATGATGCATGTTCGAACAACACGCACGTGTAATCCTAACGGGCGGGTCAGATCGGATGCGGACCTTAACGGGCGAGCGGGTTGGGCAGTCAAGTATGACGCGTGCTCGAAGCAACACGCAAGCGTAACCCTAACAGGCGGATCGGGTCGTGCGGGCGGACTCTAACGGGCGGATCGGGTCGGGCGGGCGGAAATCCAAATCATGACACAACGCATGTTCAACAAAACACGCACGCGTAACCCTGACGGGCTGGTTGGGTCGGGCGAGCGGACCCTAACGGGCGGGTCGGGTCGGGCGGGCGGATCATTAAAGTATGACGCGTGCTCGAAGCAACACGCACGCGTAACGCTACCGGGCGAATCGGTTCGGGCGAGCGAACCCTAACGGGAGGGTCAGGTCGGGCGGGCGGGACATTAAAGTATGCCGCATGTTTTTATATAAAAAAGGCACGCATAACCCTAACGGGCAGGTCGGGTCGGGCGAGCGTGCCCTAACGGACGGGTCAGGTCGTGCGGGCGGGATATCAAAGTATGATGCATGTTCGAACAACACGCACGTGTAATCCTAACGGGCGGGTCGGATCGGATGCGGACCTTAACGGGCGAGCGGGTTGGGCAGTCGGGACATTCAAGTATGACGCGTGCTCGAAGCAACACGCACGCGTAACCCTAACGGGCGAATCGGATCGGGCGGGCGGACCCTAACGGGCGGACCGGGTCGAGCGGGCGGGACATTAAAATATGACGCATGTTCCAAAAAAACACGCACGCGTAACCGTAACGGGCGGGTCGAGTCGGGCGAGCGGACCCTAACGGGCGGAACGGGGCGGGCGGGCGGGACATTAAAGCATGAAAAACGAGCTCGTGTAACTCATGGGCGGGTCGGGTCGGGCGAGTCGGGTCGGGCGGGCGGGACATTAAATTTAGTTCTAATAATAAAAAAACGCGCGCAATTCTAACCAACGAGTCGGGTCGCACGGGCGGACCCTCACATACGACGCTGTTCGGGAGGAGGAGGAGGAGGAGGAGGAGGAGGAGGAGGAGGAGGAGGAGGAGGAGGAGGAGGAGGAGGAGGAGGAGGAGGAGGAGGGGGGAGGAGGAGGAGGAGGAGGAGGAGGAGGAGGAGGAGGAGGAGGAGGAGGAGGAGGAGGAGGAGGAGGAGGAGGAGGAGGAGGAGGAGAGGAGGAGGAGGAGGAGGAGGAGGAGGAGGAGGGTAGGAGAGGGAGCAGGAGGAGGAGGAGGAGGAGGAGGAGGAGGGGCCAGACGAGAACCTTCCTGGGACCGCTGCTCGGGGTAACATGCACGTGTAACCCCAACGGGCGGTTCGGGTCGGGCGGCCAGACCGCCCGAGGTCCGAGAGGAGCTCGAATAGCCCGAATGAGCGCCCGGTTGACCCGAAAAGCCCGAACAGACCAAAAAGCCCGCCGCTGGAAACATCCTTGCCACTCTAACGCCGTCGCTGGAGACATCCTCGCAGCTCTAGCCAGCGTTTCCCGAGTAGCCCGAAGAGGCCGAGTGGGGGCCCCAGTGGACCCGAAAAGTCCGAAAAGCCCGCCGCTCGAGACATCCTCGCAACCCTGGCGCCGCCGCTGCAGACATCCTCGCAACTCTGGCCAGCGCAGCCCGACCAGCCCGAACCACCCGAATGGGCGCCCGGTTGACCCAAAGCCCGCAGAGCCCGCCGCTCGAAAGACAGCCTCGCAACTCGGGCGCCGTCGCTCGAGGCATCCTCACAACTCAAACTTTTCTCGCTTTTCTAATTTTTCGGGTCGACCAGATTAGCCCGAAAAACCAAAAAAGCCCGACAAGCTCGCCGCTCGAGACATCCTCGCAACTCGGGCGCCGCCGCTCGAGACATCCTCGCAACCCTGGCCAGCGTAGCCCGAAAAGTACGGAAAGCCCGAAAAGCCCGGAAAGCTCGCCGCTCGAGACATCCTCGCAACTCGGGCGCCGCCGCTCGAGACATCCTCGCAACTCTGGCCAGCGTATCCCGAGTAGCTCGAACATCCCGAAAAGCCCGAAAAGCCCGAAAAGTCCGCCGCTCGAGACATCCTCGCAACCTGGGCGCCGCCGCTGCAGACATCCTCGCAACCCTGGCCAGCGTAGACCGAGTAGCCCGAAGAACCCAAACGGGCTCACGGTGGACCCGCAAACCCAGAAAAGCCTGAAGAGCCCGAAAAGCCCGCCACTCGAAAGACAGCCTCGCAACTCGGGCGCCATCGCCCGAGACATCCTCGCAACTCGAGCTTGTCGGGCTTCTCTGGGTTTTCCGGCTTCTCTGGCTTCTCGGGCCAACCCACCTTTCAGACACCCCTGGCCGACGCAGTGCTTTCTGTCTTCGATCACACCCCCTTGGAGGGGGAGAGCGAGGGAGAGCGGGAGGAAGGGAGGGGGAGGGACGAAGCTCAGAGGGAAAACACCAGGAGAGAAGGAGCGAAGAGGGGGGCCGTTGATTAGAGGCAGAGAGAGGGAGAGAGAGAAAGAAATAAAGACAGATAAGAGAGGTAGAGAAAGAGAGGGGGAGGGGGGAGAGAGAGAGAGAGAGAGAGAGAGAGAACAAAAAAAAAGAGGGAGGGAGGAGGCAGGAGAGGAGAGAGAGAAGGGAGGAGGGAAGGGAGGGAGAGGGGATAGGGCAGAGAGGCATAATGATGAGGGAAGAGAGGAGGGAGAGAGAAGGGAGGAGAGGAGGGAGGAGGGAGGAAGGAGAGGGAGGAGGAGCAGGAAGGTAAGAGCGTGAACGTTCGAGGAAGTCCTAGGCGAAAGCGCCTTCCCTGAAGGAAGTCTCGGGCGGGAGCTCACGACGGGCGGGCGATCCCCTGACGGGCGGGTCGGGCGGGTGGGACATTCAAGCGGGATGTCTGAATATGGCGAGAGCGCGATTACTAAGTAAACTGTAACGGCGTCCTTGGCGCAGTGTGTTTCCTGAGCGTCGAAAGCGCGATTTCTGAATACACTGTATGGAAGTCACAGGCGAGAGCGCAATTCCTGAATAAAATGTCAAGGGTTCTCTGGCGGGAGCGGTGGTCTTGATTAAATTGCGAAGAAGTCTTGATTAAATTGCGAGGAAGTCTCAAGCGGGAGCGCAGTTCCTGATTAAATTGTGAGGAAGTCTCAGATGGGAGCGGGGGTCCTGACTAAATTGCGAAGAAGTCACAGGCGGGAGCACCGATCCTTAGTAAATTGTGAAGAAGTCTCAGGAGCGGGGGTCCTGAGTAAATTCGGAGGAAGTCCCAGACGGGAGCCGTTGTTGTTGCAATCCGGGGGGCCAGGGGCCCAGTTTGAGCACCAAGACTTTCCCTGACAAAAGACAGGGTGCGAGCGTCGAGGGGCACACTTTGCTGAAGAAAAAACAGCATGCACCGGTGAGGGGGGATCAATAATAATTATTCTTCGGACATGAGACAACAACAACAACAATCATTTTGAGACTGCTCGCTCTGATCTGCTCGAGTGTCCGTTAACGCGTGTTTCCCAAACCCTCGATACCCGCCCTCTTCGTCTTCGATCGTGCCCCTTTTGGGGGGTAAACCTTTCTTCCCTGCAGGCCGGGCCCCGGCAAGCGGCGGGGCGGCCGCGAACCGTTGGCCTGGCCAGCGGCAGCGCTGATCGGCGGCAACCCGACCCCAAGAGGGACGGACAGGGGACCGACCACGACGACGACGACGTCGACGACGCCGACGTCGACGACGACGACGGCGGCGACGACGACGACGACGAGCGAAAGCGAGAGCGAGAGAGAGAACGACAGCGGGGCCACCAAGGTCACGAAGTAGGCCACGAAGGGCGACAGCGGGGACACGAAGGGAATGCGTATGGGGCCTAGCAACGACGGGGCCACCGAGAGTAGCAACTGGGCCACGTAGGACAGCGAGGGGGCCACGAAGGGCGACAGCGGGGCCACGAAGGGCATGCACATGGGGCCACGACGGGCGCGAACGAGCGGGGGCCACGAAGGGCATACATATATTGGAGCGCGGAGGGCAAAGACGGGGCCACTGAGGGCAGCAACGGGGCCACGAAGGGCAGCGAGGGGGCCACAAAGGGCGACCAAGGGCATGCCTATGGGGCCACGACGGGCGCGAAAGAGCGGGGGCCACGAAGGGCATACATATATGGGGCCACGAAGGGCAGCGAGGGTGCCACGAAGGGGTGCAACGGGGCCACGAAGGGCAGCGAGGGGGCCACGAAGGGGTGCAACGGGGCCACGAAGGGCAGCGAGGGGGCCACGAAGGGCTGCAAGGGGGCCACGAAGGGCAGCGAGGGGGCCACGAAGGGGTGCAACGGGGTCACGAAGGGAAGCGAGGGGGCCGCGAAGGGCTGCAACGGGGCCACGAAGGGCAGCGAGGGGGCCACGAAGGGCTGCAACGTGGCCACGAAAGGCAGCGAGATCCCGTTTCCTAAATAATCTGTGAGGGAGTCCTAAGCGTGAGCGCGACTCCTGGGTGCCTGAGTGTTGGGAGCGCGGCGCTTGAGTAAATTGCGGGAAATTCCAACGCAAGGGCGCTATCCGTAAGTAAATTGCAAACAAGTATCAAGCGAGAGCCCGACTCCAGAGCGCCGAGAGAACGATTCCGAAATAAATTGACAGTAAGTCCTAAGCGAGAGCGCGATTCCTGAACAAAATGCGAGGAAGTCTCAGGCGGGAGTGGGGGTCCTGGCTCAATCGCGAGAAAGTCTCAGGCGGGAGCCGTTGTTGTAATCCGGGGGGCCAGGGGCCCAGTTTGAGCACCAAGACTTTCCCTGACAAAAAACAGGGTGCGAGCGTCGAGGGGCACACTTCGATCGAGAAAACACAGCATGCACCGGTGAGGGGGACCAACAATTATTATTCTTCAGAAATGAAAACTCAACAGCAGCAACAGCAGCAACAGCAGCAACAGCAGCAACAGCAGCAACAACAACAAAAACCGGCACTCGGAAAGGAAAACGCCCCCAGCGTGCTATGCAGGATCTGAGGGAGCAAGGCTGGGGGAGAAAAGTCGACTACACGCAAGAGTGACCCTGGGTAAGGGTGACCTCTGGGGCGCGGCTTTCTGGGGGCCGCGGGGGGACCAAACCTGGGCGCGCACGCCGCTGCCCCTGCCTCGTTTCGAGCTCTCTGGGGGCCCACCCGTGCCCGCACCCAGAGGCCACTCCGGCGAGAGGTCACTCTTGCGTCTGGTCGACGAAGGGGGGGGGGGGGGGGCGGGCAGCCCGCAGGGCGGCAGGGCGGGAGGGGCCCGCACGCAGGGAGCAGCATGGCCCCCGATGGTCCGCTACCGAAAATTTCCGGTAGCGCTCCCCAGAGATCGGTCGCTACCGAAATACCGAAATGTAGCGCCCAATACCGGTATCAGAGCGTTCTGAAATCCGCTATCTCAACGCCCTCCAGCGAAGATCCGGTCGCTACCGAAATTCGGGGTGCGTCGAAATCGCTACCGAAAGTTTCCGGTACCAGACCATCTGGGGCCGCCCGAGCCCCGGGGGCGGCCGCGGCCCCGGGGGGCCCGGCGGGGGGCCGGGCCTCTCGGAGGCGACTCCGACGGAGCGGGGCGGCGTCGCAGGGCCTGGCCGCCGGGCCCGCCTCTCGAGGGCTGCACACGCCGTGGGGAGCTCTCGGAGCCGCGACGCGGTCAACCCAGATGGTC
>CAUYUJ010001554.1:12105-14605 GCA_963575745.1 Prorocentrum cordatum | reverse complement strand
GCGGGGGCCGCCCGGGCTCCTGGCCGCGACCACGGCCTGCGGGGCCCCACCCGTGCCTTCCCCGGCCATCACCCCTCGCCCGGCCGCTCCTGGCCGCCCCTGGCCCGGGCGTCGGAGGAGGGTCGCTCGAGACCGGGCGGCCCTCCCGCCCGGCCATAGCCCCGCCCAGCATCGGCCCCCAGGCTCCTGCCCTGACCTTCCAGAGAGCTATCTTTTTAGCGCTGGAGGCCTGAAAACCTAATAGGCCGAGCGAAGCAACCCAAAACCGAGACGTAGGATAGCTCTAGGAGAGGTTTTTAGGGCGGGTGCTATTTTGTTTGCCCTCCTGGACGGTCAGGGTGCCTCTCCGATCGGAGCCAGCCATGGCGCCGGCGAGCCACCAGGAGGCCCAGGAAAGGCAACACAAAAAAAACGCCAGGGGAGGGCCGCCGTGGCCTCGGCCGCGGCCCGCCCTTCCGAAGGGGGTGGCCGACCGACCACCGTCCTTGACGTTCACCTTCGGGACCTCGTTGCACGCGAAGCCGTTCCAGCCGCTGCCGCCGCCCTGCTAGGGGGCCACATGCGAACCCTACCCCTACCCCCCACGCTTTCTGAGGGGGAGGGTGGGGTTCACTTCGCCGGGAGCTCCCGAACGAAGTGAACCCCACCCTCCCCCTCAGAAAGCGTGGGGGGTAGGGGTAGGGTTCGCATGTGGCCCCCTACCTGCGCCAGCGGGTCCTTGGCGCAGGCCTCGGAGCCGATGAGCGCCACCCGGGCGCCCCTGGGCAGCGGCAGCACGCCGCCCGCGTTCTTGAGGACGGCGGCGGACTCGGCGATGATGTGGTCCGCGAGCTGGAGCTTGCACTTCGACTTGTAGTTGCCGCCGCCCTCGTCTGGGCACCCTGGGCCTGTGTGGCGGGCCCCTGGCGGCGCCGCCGCTGGCGCTGCGGAGCCGAAGGGGTTGTCCTTGTAGACGCCCGTGTCCCACGAAGGCGCGGACGGTTTGGGCTTCGGAGGAGGCGGCGGCGCTGCTGCCGAAGCCGTGGGGTCCGCGGCCGGAAGCTGTCGGACGCTGACCTTTGGCGACCCTGCCGCCGTGGCGTTGCCCGGCGCCCCTGTGGTCCACGCGGATGGCGCCCGCTCCTGGCCGGCGGAGAAGCTCTGCGCCGCCGCGCCAGTACGGCACGAGGCGAGCTCAAGCCCGTCCGCACGCGCCCCGGCCGAGAGGCAGAACTGCGGGTACTCGTGGGAGCGGATGGCGCCCTCCTCGGAGCCGAGGCCACCGACGCTGATGTCGAAGACCTGGTCCTCGTCCTCCTCCAGGCACTCCCAGAGCTGGACCGGCGTGCCCGAGGTGAAGTTGTGCTCCTTCACGTCCAGGCACAGGGCAGGGTGCGCGGCCCAGCGGACCTTGGACAGGCTACTCTCCCAGCTGAACTGCTGCCGAACCGACGCCGCTGCACAGTCGCGCAGCAGCAGCTCCACACCGTTCTCGGGTTCCTCCGAGGGGCAGTGATAAGTTGGGCAAGCCTAAGAGGGGAACCATCGACCCGAACCCGGCGATACATCGCCGACACATCGGCGACAGGCGCCCAATAGCGAAGCCACACGTTCCTGGGCGGAGTGGGCTACCGGGCCCCTGTCCGCGAGGAGTGGGCGACGGGGTGGCCGATGCGCCGAACCCCCCCCCCCCTGGCGCCTCTGCCCCCGGAACTCCTCGCCCGCGACCTCCAGGCACCGCCCCGCGACCTTCACCGCCCAGCCGGGCACCTCCAGCTGCTCGGCGACCGTCCGCGGCGCGGGCGTCGACGACTCCGACGGCTCGTCGGGCGCCGCCGCCTCGTCGCCCTGCGCCGCCGCCTCCTCGCCCGCGGCATCGGGCTGCTCGTCGGTGGGGGGCTCCGCGGGCGGCTCCGTGGGCGGCTCCGTGGGCGCCTCGGTTGGCGCGCCTGCGGCAGGGTCGGCGCCGCCGCCTCCGCACACGCGGTCCTCGGGGCAAGGGTCGGCTTGCCTCGCGCCACGGGCAGAGCAGAGGCCCGAGCCATGCTGAGCTGCCCCTGGCGAGAGTGAGGGCCACACCCCCAGATCCTCCTCCTCCTCCTCCTCCTCCTCCTCCTCCTCCTCTTCCTCGTCTTCTTCTCATTATTATTCATAATATTATCATTCGTATTGCTATTATTGTTAACAGTTTTATTCGTATTACGTATTGTTCGTCTTCTTCCGCTTCACAATCTTACCCGCAGTAGTCATACGATTTGTTAATAGTGCTCTTCTTCTCATTCTGAATCGTAATACCCTTAACAGTACGAAAAATATTATTAAACTTGTCCGTGCTATTAGTAGTAGTACCACTACTACCACGACTACCACGACTACTACGACTACTACGACTACTACTACTACTACGACTACTACGACTACTACGACGACTACTACTACTACTACTACTACGACTACTACTAGTACTACTACTACTACTACTACTACTACTACTACTACTACCACTACTAACTACTACTAC
>CAUYUJ010001554.1:0-12005 GCA_963575745.1 Prorocentrum cordatum | reverse complement strand
ACTACTACTACTACTACTACTACTACTACTACTACTACTACTAAAACTTACTACTAAAACTAACTACTACTAAAAACTTACTACTACTCTACTACTAACTACTATTTTATTTATTACTACTAAACTACTTACTTAACTACTACTACACTCATATTATATACGTACTTACTACTACTACTACTACTATGGTACTACTTACTACTACTAATACTAATAATAATACATAATAAAAATACTATACCTACTACTACTACTACTACTAATACTACTACTACTACCACTACTACTACTACTACTACTACTACTACTACTACTACTACTACTACTACTACGACTACTACTGGTACTACGACTACTACCGACTACTACTACTACTACTACTACTACTACTACTACTACTACTACTACTACTACTACTATCATTCGTATTAACCGTATTAGTAGTGCCAGCATCCGTAACATTATTGATATGCTTCGTCTTCGTCATCTGATTATTCTATTCTCATGAATCGTATACGTATGCTTATTCTTAGTAGTGATGTTATTATTAGTCCTCCTCCTCCTCCTTCTCCTCCTCCTCCTGGACAGCAGGCTGACAAACACCACCAGCCCTCTGGGCGCAGGTGGTGCCCCGCTCTTCAAGCACCAGCCTCCCCCCCTTCGGGGAGGACCCTGCCCCTGCCCGCACCCACGCCGCAACCCTGGCATGCGGACTCGAGGTGGCTGGCGGTCTACTGCGGTGGTCGCCCCTGGCCAGCCGTGGAGACAAAGGGCGGGACACAACGGAAGATCGGGCTGCGAAGGGGCGGGGCTCGTGCGGCCTTCCTCGGGCTCGCTGAGGGAGGGTGCTTGCTCCCAGGGGTCCCTGGACCCTTGCAGGGGTCCCGCCGGGGCGATCTCACGGTGCTGCTGGGCCAGCTTGCACTCGGGGGGGGCCTCTTGGAGCCCTCTCCGGATACTTTTGGTGTGCTCTCCAGGGGGCTATTGCAACCAGACTTGGGCGATCTTGCAGCCCACGAGGGCAATCTAGGAGCCTTTGGGGTCGTCTCGGCGCGTATCCGGAAGTCCCTGTTGGCCCAGGCTGCGGATTCGAGTGCTGCGGGGCCCTCCTGGGCCACCGTGGGGCCCCCGGGGCCCGTGGAGACTCCGCGGGGCCGCCCTCGGCCCATCCGAAGCCGCAGAGCCGAGGTGTCCGTTAGCTTGGGCCTCTCGGGCGCGTCCTTCGGAGGCGCACGGGCCACCTATGATCAGGGAGACGTATAACTCGGGCACGGGGGACTCGGGTTGGCCTGACGGGAACCACCATCGAAACGACGAGACACCATCTGAAATTCGACGCGGGCTCCCGCTGCAGACATCCCACGAAAACGGGACCGTCAAAATCCAGGACGCGCTCGTCAAAAAAGGGTCGGCAAACCCGAGTTCCGGCGTACTCGAGTCTTACGTCTCCCCGATATGAGCCAAACTGGGACCCTCTTCGGGCCCCGGGAGCCGCGCGGGAGACCTTCGGGGGCCAGCTTGGACCTGGACCATCTGGTGTCATCTGGGGGGGGGGGGGGGCTCCTACGGCTGAAGACGAGACGAGGGCCACACCTGTCCCACGTTTTTTGGGGCGCTGGACGGGGTCGAACAGCTTCAATCCGAGAAACCCGGCGGTGGCTGGCAGTCCAGGCCTCGAGGGGCTTGGACCAGGGCGGTCGTCGGTAGTCGGAACCATCCGAGATGGCAATGGGTGGTCAAGATGGCCCCAAATGGCCCGAGACGGCCTCACAGGAAGCGCAAGACAGCTCCAGCTGGCCCGGATTACCTCCAGCATGGCCCCGAGAAACCTGAAGACGGCCCCGCAGAGGCCACGAGGCCTTCCAAGGATGCCCAAGAGAGGCCAGACTGATTCCGAAAAACATGCAGTTGTTCTGTGAGTCTGTCTTCCTCGCCTTTTCGGCTTCGGATGGGCCTGTGAGGCTGTATCTGGATCATGCGCGGACGGCCCTTGATCACTTTGAACCGTTTTGGGGCATGGACGGGGGGGGGGCGGCAGAATGCCTCTATGTAGGCCCGTCATCCGCTTCGGCCAGGAATGCAAGGCTCACCCTGCCAGGGACGGCGGGGGGGGGGGTCGGCATATCGCCTGTTGCGCGCAGGCCCACCATCCCTGTCAGAAACAAGTGCAAAAGTGATTGCGGATGTACACCCACACACTCACACTCACACACACACACACACAGACAGACAGACAGAGACCCACACACACACACACACCATACACCATACACAACGCTCGCAAACCTACCGTCACTTTGAACTGGTTTTTCCCCAATCAGTGCTTGCACTGAGGGGGTCCTCGCGGAAGATGAAGAATTTGGCGAAAGTGTCCCGCCGACTTTGGTCGCACGCTGGGTTCCCAAGTTCCCAGTTCTGGGTTCCCGGGTTTCCGGTTCCGGTTTCCGGGCCGATTTCGGAGAGCGGCGAGTTTCCCGGGTTCCCAGGTTCTTGGTCGATCTTCTGATCGATCGGTCTCACCATCGATCTCATTACTCACTTCTCTATCGATCTCACCATCGATCTCACTATCGATCTCACAAGCGATCTCACTAGAGATCGCATGAGCGATCTCTCGATCGATCTCGCTATCGATCTCAGTGAATCGATTTCACTCTCGATCTCAGGATCGACCTTGCAATCGTCCTCACCATCGATTACACTATCGATCTTGAGATCGATCTAACAATCGATCTCAAGATCTATAGTATTAATTTTCAAATCATCCACTGATTGGGGTTTTCTCAAGTGTAACTTTTCACATGGATTCAAGGGGGGGTCGACACTCATTTCCCAATGCGGCGCACCTGGTGCGACTGGCGCCTCCGGCATGCTTGCGGCGCACCTCGCGCGCTTCGCGCACCTGGCTGGCGTCTGCATCAGTGCCCGATGGTTGTCGATGGCGGTCCCTGCATATGCTGAAACTCGGGTGCTACTGATGCAGGGGGAGGGCGGGTGTGAGTTAGCGAAACAGATTGCGGCGTTCTGGCTGGGAGCTTGGCTCCTTCCCCATACCCCCTCACCCTGGGTATGGACGGGTGGATGTTAGTGCCCAGCAAGGTTTGGGCTCCATGTTGGTCTCCAGGAGGGGGGGGCGCTAGTTGAGGACCCCCCCTTCGTTAAATCGATCGCCTCCAAGATGGCCCCAAGACGGCCCAAGATGCTTCCAAGAAATCCCGTAGAGCGCCCCAAGAGGCGGCCAAGATGCCCCAAGAGGCGCCCAAGAGGCCCCCAAGACGGCCCCCGAGAGGCCCCCAAGCGGCCCCCCAGAGGTTCTAAAAGAGGCCCCCCAAGAGGCACTCAAGACGCCAAGAGGCCCCAAAGAAGCCCCAAGAGACGCCTCAAGAGACCTCCAAGAGGCCCCCAAGGAGCTCCAGGAGGCCCCGGAGAGCCGCCAGGAGGCCCCCCAAGAGGCCCCCGAGAGAGGCCCCCCGAGAGAGACCCCGGGAGACAGCCCACGAGACCCCCCGAGGGGGGCATCCAAGAAGCACCTGGGCCAAGGTGGGGCTCCCTGAGCCCTCCTCCTCCTCCTCCTCCTCCTCCTCCTCCTCCTCCTCCTCCTCCTCCTCCTCCAGTTGGGCCCCAAGAGAGCCCCGAAGGCTCACAGGAGCGCCCCGAATTGAGGAGCGAGAGGGGCCCGTCAGGCCGCGCTCCCGGCACCGGAAGGGGCCGCACAGCGGAAGCCGAAGCCCCCCCTCCCTCGAGGCCTATGGCCTCGGCCCGGGGAGGGCCCGAGAGGCCCCCCAGAGAGGCACACCAGAGGCCCCCAACAGGGCCACGGGAGAGCCCCAGGATGGCCCCAGAGGACCCTTGAAGGCCCCAAGGTGGCTCCAGAGGCCCAAAAAAGAGGTCACCAGAAGGGCCCCACAACGGCAGCGAGGCAGCCGCACGACGGCTCCGTGGGAGGACTCAAGCGGCCCCTCTGCGGCTGCGGGCGGCGTGGGTTGCTGGCCGGGGCGTGTGAGCACCATCGCTTTGAGGCTGTCGTAGGGGCTCTGGCTGCCGGGAGGGGGCACCGAGCCTGCCTGGCACCACGCAAAAATGTGACGGTGGTGACGATGTGTGATTCTGGAGGAGGGGTGCCCAGATACGGAAGAAAAACGAGGCACCATTCAAAACAATGAAGCGACTCGTCCGACCTCGCACAAGGCGCACAACTTCCCCTGAAGCCGAATAGAATACTCGTTATACTCATAAGTTCCTCGCCTCCTCCGTTTCCTCCTCCTTCCTCCTCCTCCTGTTCCTCCTCCTCCTCCGTTGCTCTTCCTCATGAACAACTCCTCCCTGTCGCACCCCGAGACTGGTACATAGGGCGGGCCTGCCGTTTCGCCTGAGAGTTCCTCACCATGTAAGATCCTGACGCGAAAAATGTGCAACATTGTCGCGGGTGGAGGGCGGGTCGTTTTACAAATGTGGCTCTCGCCTAGCGCCTCGCAAATTCGCCTTAGAAGTATGCAAGAATATCACGGATGGAAGGCGGGTCGTTTTCAAAATGCGGCTCTCGCCACAGCGCCGCGCACATTCGTCTTGAAAGTTTGCAAGAGCTTCACGGATGAAGGGCGGTTCGCTTTCAAAATGTGACTCTCGCCTTAACTCCGCCCCGCACATTCGTCTTGAACGGATGCAAAAGTTTCACGCATTGAAGGCGGATGCTTTCCAAAATGTGGATCTCGCCTTAGCGGCGCGTGCAATCGTACTACTATGTTTCAGCAGTTTCAAAATTTGTACGGCTGGCGTCCAGGAAACTATGTTTTGGCACGCTTCAGGGTTGTCTGGTCACGACACTCACGTTGATTCGCGGTTTTCACTAGGTGTTGTACAGTATGGCGTTCTCGCATTATCGACTTCCCGACGCTCCAGAACGGCCCAAGAGGGAAAGCGCGCCACTGGATCACCCTGTAATTGAAAAGGGCGGGGGGGGGCCCCTTAAGGGGGGGCCCCTCCCTTGAAGAGGGGAGGGGGGTCCGGATCCCCCCCTTTGGCGCTGGAAAGGGAGGGGGGTTCGAACCCCCTCCCCCCCCTCCCCCCCCTTGCGCCGGACAGAAAGCCCGGGAGGGGGCCTCTCCCGCTACTCCTTTCCGCGCCGGAGAAAGTGGGTAAGGAGTATGGAGTAGGGAATAATGAGTAATGACTGATGGATGGGGAAAAGTGAATAGTGAGTAGAAAGTAGCGAGTAGTGAGTAGTGACTAGTGAGTAGTGAATGATGATTAGCACAAAGTACTGAGTAGTGAGTAGTGAGTAGTGAGAAGTGAGTAGTGAGTACTTAGCAGTGAGTAGCGGGTAGTGAGTAATGAGTAGCGAGTAGTGTGTAGTGGGTACTGAGTAGGGAGTAGTGAGTAGTGAGTAGTGGGTAGTGACTAGTCCGTGGTGAGTAGTGAGTACTGACTAGTGGGTACTGGGTACTGCGTAGTGAAGAGTGTGTAGTAGGTAGAGAGTAGTGAGTAGTGATAGTGAGTAGTGAGTGGCGAGTAGGGAGTAGGGAGTAGAGAGTAGCGAGAAGTGAATAGGGAATAGCGAGTAGTGAACAGTAAGTAGTGACTAGTGAGTAGTAGTGAGTACTGAGTAGTGAGTAGTGAGTAGAGGGTAGAGGGTAGTGAAAAGTAAATAGCGAATAGGAAATAGCGAGTAGGTGGAATGAGAAGCGAGTAATGGGTAGTAGTAAGTAGTGAATAGGGAGTAGGTAATAATGAGTAGTGAGTAGCGAGTACCGAGTAGCGAGTAGTGAGAGTGGTGAGTAGTCAACAGTGGGTAGTGAGTCGGGAGTGATGCAAAATGAGATGTGAGAAGTGGGTAGCGAGTAGTGGGTAGTGGGCAGTGAGTAGTGAGTAGTGAGTAGTGCGTAGTGAGTAGTGAGTGGTGAGTAGTGAGTAGTGACTGGTGAGTAGTGAGTAGTGAATGGCGAGTAGGTTCTAGTGAATGGGCAGCTTTGATTTGTGAATAGTGATTACTAATCAATGAGTGGTGAGTAGTCGGTGGTGAGTAGGGAGTAATGTGCGTAGAGAGTAGTGCGTAGTGAGTAGTGAGTAGTGAGTAGTGAGTAATGGGTAATGTGTAGTGTGAGAAGTTAAGAGGGACTAGTGAATAGTGGGCGGTGAGTACTGAGTATTGAGTAGCGAGAACCGAGAAAAGGAGTAGCGAGTAGTGCGTAGTGCGTAGTGAGTAGTGAATACTGCGTAGGGAGTAGCGAGTAGAGAGTAGTGAGTAGTCAGTACTGAGTAATGAGTCGTGAGTAGGGAGTAGGGAGTGGTGAGTAGTGAGTATTTAAATGTTTAGTGAGTAGTGAGTGGTGGGTAATGAGTAGTGGGCAGTGAGTAGTGCGTACTGAAGAGTGAGCAGTGGGTATAGAGTAGTGAGGGGTGAGTAGTGAGTAGTGAGTGGTGAGTAGTGAGCAGTGGGCAGTGAGTAGTGGGTAGTGAGTATCGAATACTCTTTGGGGCTAGGTTTATGGGCCTGGGTTTAGGGTCTGGGGTTAGGTTGAGGGTTGGAGGTAGGGGTGGCAGGGGGGGCGGTCTCGGGGCGGCGCGGCGAGCAGAGCGAGAAAGGGGCGGTTTCGAAAGTCGAGCCCGAGGGGTGGGGGGGTCGGAACCCCCAACCCACCCTTTTGAAAGGGCGGGTGAAGGGGGGGGGGGGCGACGACGGACCTGCAAAAGGTGGCACATACATGATCAATCAATGCAATAGAAGCACGACCCCACAAGAAACCCAACACCGAGACCCCAGGACGTCCATTGATTTGTGGTGTTGGAACGTCACGCTTTCCGTGGCAAAACCACCCAAACCCAAGAAACCCACGGCACCCTGGAGGCAAGCAAGGTGTTTCTCGGCATGGGTCTCCACTGGAAATCAAAACGTTTCGAGCGCCCCTCGCCGACGCCGATTTGGGACCCAAGCGCTCCCCAGGCTGCCCCAGGCGCTCCCGGACGCTCCAGGACGGTTCCCAGACGCTCCCAAACGCTGCAATCCCTCCCCAAACGCTCCCAGGCTCGCTGTCTAGAGGACAGAAAATCCCCCCCTGAATACTCACCCCGACAAGCCAAGCCGCTTAGCTAACGCGCCCAACGAAGGATCGAACAGGGCGGGGCTGTGTAGTAATTGCCCAGGGCCGTTCAGTAAACGTCAGATGTCGGGTCCGGGTGGTTTTTCCTCCCTTGACCGTCGCCACCAGCAGCATCGGCATCCCAATCCTCATCTTCATCGTCCTCGTCGCCGCAGGAGGCCTCAAGGAGCAAACGATTTCAGATCGCCCTGACGCGCGGACCACAAACGGTGTTCAAAATGAGGCTTTCGCTTGGCTGACGCCGCAAACCATCGTGTTACCCGACCAGCGAACAGACAGAGGGCGGGCCGTTTTCAAAAAGGGGCTCTCCCCCCGGCGCCGTGCATACTCGGCTTCCACAAAGAACCCTCAGACAAGGAATCCAGGGTCTGGAAGCCGTTGGAACTCCAATCGTGAATCGGCCACGGATATCACCGCGACCCTCATCAGAGGAGGAATCCTCCAGGGTCTGCAGCCTCCGGGTACTTTCTTTAACGAACGCCCCCACCGTACTGGGGTCTCCCGTTGGCTTTGCGCACATTCGAAAACAAAGTTCACTATCTACACTCACGTGGCGATTCCTCGACCTCTTTGACTAGACCTTCCATATTGTGCAACAGCTAACACGAATAGAGGGCGGTTCCTCTTTCGAAACGGGGTTCTCGCGTGAGACGCTCGCGAAGCATACGTCCACGACTTTGCCACCCTGCAGTTTTGCAGCACTTAGACGAATGAAAAGCAGGTTCGTCTCAAAATGAGGCTATCCTTGGGCGTCCTTAAAGAGCTCTCGCGTGGGACTTCCGAGGACCATACCTCTACGGACTTGACATCCTGCAACGCTTTGGCGGCTGGAGGGCATGCGCTTCTCAAAATGGGACTACCCTGCGCGTCCTTCAAGTAGAGGGAGGATCCTTTACAACAGGCGCCCTGGTCTGAGGCCGATCGAAAGAGCGGGCCGATCGCACCCGTGGGCCGGGCGTTTCGCCTGAGACGTCTTCACTCTGAAACTGAAACACAGCAACGGCTTCACATATGGAGGGCGGGTGGTTTTCAACATGTGACTCCCGCCTGAGCGCCGCGCACATGTGCCTTAAACGGTTGCAAGAGCTTCACGGCTTGAGGGCGGGTGTTTTGCGAAATGTGGCTCTCGCTTTAGCGCCGAGCGCATTCGTCTCGAAAGAATTACATCACGAGATTTACGGATTGAGGACAGGTCGCTTTCAAAATGTGGTTCTCGCCTGAGCGCCGCGCACCTTAAATCAATAAGCCTGACGAAAAAAAAAAACAGCCGCATGCAGCTGCGAGAACAGCGAGGGAGACGAGACGAAGGAGGAGGGCACGCAAACCCCGAATAGCGCACGCGGTAGAACCTGTGCTCTCACGGGCAGCGCGCCGCAGGAAGAGCGAGGCGCGGGGCAGCGCGGGTCACAACACGCGTGAGAGGTGTGCCGAAACGGAAGGAACGCTTGCACTAGGTCTGCGCCGCGGGGTCCTCAGGCGTGAGGGCTGTGTCGAAGTGGGGCGGCGCCGCCATGCGAACTGCGCCGCTAGGGTCTTGGGTGGAGCTCCATAAATGGTCACGAAGGGTGAGGAGTGTGCCACAATGGGGCGGCGCCGCCATGCTGACGGTTCCACAGGGACCTCAGGTGGAGCTCCCTGTGGGGCCACGAAGCATGTGAGGGGTGTGTGCCAGAATGGGGCCGCCAGTGGGACCTTGGGTGGAGCTCCCTATGGGGCCACGAAACGTGTGAGGGGTGTGCCGAAATGGTGCGGCGCCGCCATGCGGACGGCGCCCCTGGGACCTTGGGTGGAGCGCCCTTTGGGGCCAACAAACGTGTGAGGGGTGTACCGAAATGGAGCGGCGCCGCCATGTGGACGGCACCACCGGGACCTTAGGTGGAGCTCCCTATGGGGCCACGAAGCGTGTGATGGGTGTGCCACAATAGGGCGGCGCCGCCATGCGGACGGCGCCATTGGGGTCTTGGGTGGAGCTCCCTATGGTGCCACGAAACGTGTGAGGGGTGTGCCGACATGGGGCGGCGCCGCCATGCGGACGGCGCCACTGGGACCTCAGGTGGAGATTCCTGTGGGGCCGCGACACGTGTGAGGGGTGTGCCGAAATTGGTGTCGATGATGGTGACGGTAGTGGCGATGAAGATGACGATGCTGGTGATGATGACGTTGATGGTGATGATGACGAACCTGCTGATGCTTATACTGATGATGATGACGGTTGTGATGATGGTTATGATGATAATTGCGATGATGATGATGGTGATGATGAAGCCGATGATGATGACGACGACGATGACGATGGCGATAACGATGGCGATGACATTTATGATTGATGCTTGATGATTGGTAAATGCTGATGGTGATGAGAGTGATGATACTGATATGATGGTGATGCGGATTATGATGACGATGCTGATGACGATGATGATGACGATGATGATGACGATGATGATGATGATGATGATGATGATGATGATGATGATGATGATGATGATGATGATGATGATGATGATGATGATGTTGATGATGATGATGATGGAGAGAGAGAGGAGGGGCTGGGGGAGGAATGGGAGGGTGCAGGAGGGAGAAGGTGAGGAATGAGGAGTGAGGCGCTGATTCGCGGTGTTGAAGTCCCAGGAATGGCAATCTCGCGCGATTCAGCATCGCCAAGACGTAGCATTCAGGGTAACTCGTGGCGTGGAAATCCCGAGAATGGAGTTTTGGCACGCTTCAGGATGTTCACACGGTTGTCCCCCAAACGGAGCAATTCCACCAGTGGAAATGAACCCTGTTGGGCCTATGAAGGGGGAGCTCGGAGGAAAGGTGTATTGCATCGTCGTTGATGAGTGTTGGGCTTACACTGATCCTCCGCCTCCTCCTCCTCCTCCTCCTCCTTCTCCTCCTCAATCCCCTCCTCATCCTCTTCCTCCTCCTCCACCCCCTCCAGCATTTGTGTCGGTCTACTCTGGTCCTCCCCCTTCTCCTCCTCCTCCTCCTCCTCCTCCTCCTCCTCCTCCTTCTGCTCCTCCTCCTACTCCTCCTCCTCCTCCTCCTCCTCCTCATCCTCCCACCTCCTCCTCCTCCTCCTTCTCCTGCTCTCCTCCTCCTCGTCCTCACTCCTCCTCCTCCTGCTCCTCTCCCCCTCCTCCTCTCCTCCTCCTCCTCCTCCTCCTCCTCCTCCTCCTCCCTTTCCTCATCCTCCTCCTTCTCCTCCTCCTCCTCCTCTCTCCTTCCTCCTCCTCCTCCTCCTCCTGCATCCTCCGTCATTCCCCCTCCCTCTTCTCCTCTACCCCCATCTCTGCTCTTGTGATTTACTCTGGTCTCTCCTCCTCCTCCTCCTCGTCCCTCCTCCTCCTCCCACCTCCTCCTCCTCCTCTTCCGCCTCCTCCTTCTCCTCCGCCTCCTCCTCCTCCTCCTCCTCCTCCTCCTCATCCTCCTCCTTAGCCTCCTCGCCCCGCCCTTGCAGAGCCCGACGACGAGGCGTCCTCAGGGCAGTGGGCCTCTGCCAGCGCCACTTTCTTCAGGCACTGGCCGCAAATCTCCTCCGCCGGCCCCTGCGGCCACCAGCAGCAGAACTGCTCCTCTCGGTCAGCAGAAGGGGGTCTGCGACGGCGACGAGGACGCCGACGTCGACGCCGACGCCGAAGCCGACGCAACCCGCCGCCACCGCCGCCGCCGCCGCCGCCGCCGACGACGACGACGACGACTACGACAGCGGCGGCGGCAGCGGCAACGACGAGGACCAGAACGGCGAAGACGACGACTACGACGAGGGGGGAGGGGGAGGAGGGGGAGGAGGAGGAGGAGGAGGAGGAGGAGGAGGAGGAGGAGGAGGAGGAGGAGGAGGAGAAAGGGGAAGAGAGCGGAGCGGGGAGAAGGATGAGGGGGACAACGATGACGATGATGACAACGACCACAACAATGACGATGATGACGACGGCTGGAGACGACGAAGACGGCTGTAACGACGACGACGACGAACGAAGCGACGACGACGACGACGATGACGATGACGATGATGACGACGGCTGGAGACGACGAAGACGGCTAGAGACGACGACGACGATGACGACGAATATAATTTTTAGGGAGATGGAGGACGAGGAAGAGAAACAGGAGCAGTAGCAGGGAGAGGAACAAATCAGGAGGACAAGGCGGAAAACGGAGTGAGGAGGAAGAGAACGAAGGCAATGATCAGCAGCTGAAGCATGAGAACGAGGGCGAAGAAGTGGAGGAGCCAGAGATGGAGGAAGAGGTCGAGGTGGATGGGTGGATATGAACTATCAACGAGGGAGGGGGAAGGAAGAGGAAGGGAGAAGGAAGGAGGGAGTCAACATCCCCCTCGAGACAAAGAAAAGCTACATACTCATGAACTGTTGGATGTCCGCGATGGTTTCTTGAATCGGCGCTGGGCCCCCTTCCCTGGCGCGCGGAGCGCGTCAGGGGAGGCGCCAGATGCGCCGAAGGCGCCGCGAGTTGGAGCCAGCGCCGATCCAAGGAATCCGCACGGACCTCCGAAAGCTCAGTTCCCGAACAGCCGTGCTAACTGGGGCTCTGCTGTGGTAAGAACTGGTTCCGCCCCGGGGGACCCCCACCCCGATGGTCCGCTACCGAAAATTTCCGGTAGCGCTCCGCAGAGATCGGTCGCTACCGAAATACCGAAATGTAACGCCCAATACCGGTATCAGAGCGTTCTGAAATCCGCTATTTCAACGCCCTCAAACGAAGATCCGGTCGCTACCGAAATTCGGGGTGCGTCGAAATCGCTACCGAAAATTTCCGGTACCAGACCATCTGGGCACACACAGACATCCTCAAAATTCTGAGATGGTCCGGCCCGTTCCGCCTGAGGCATCCTCACAGCTCTCTCGCTCCCGCGTTGCCCAGGATTGACCCGTTTCGCCCGGGGGTCTG
>CAUYUJ010001553.1:75516-99878 GCA_963575745.1 Prorocentrum cordatum | reverse complement strand
TAGTAGTAGTAGTAGTAGTAGTAGTGGTAGTAGTAGTAGTCGTCGTTGTAGTAGTAGATAGTAGTAGTAGTAGTAGTAGTAGTAGTAGTAGTAGTAGTAGTAGTAGTAGTCGTAGTAGTAGTAGTAGTAGTAGTAGTAGTAGTCGTAGTAGTAGTAGTAGTAGTAGCAGCAGTAGTAGTAGTAGTAGTAGTAGGAGTAGGAGTAGGAGTAGTAGTAGTAGTAGTAGTAGTAGTAGTAGTAGTAGTAGTAGTAGTAGGAGTGGGAGTAGGAGTAACAGTAACAGTAACAGTAACAGTAACAGTAACAGTAACAGTAACAGTAACAGTAACAGTAACAGTAGGTGTTGCTGTGGCGGTGGTAGTTGTAGTAACAATTGTAGAAAAAGAAGAAGAAGCAGTTATGAGTATGCTGGTCTGTCCATGCACTAGCTAAGCAGCTTGCCCGCAGGAGTTTTTGAAACGTCTTTCAAGTCCAGGAGGTAGACAGATGGGCCCCTGTGGAAAGCTGTTCGAGGCCTCCTGCCGCAAAGGGTGTTCTTTTGAATCAGGGTTGCCTGATGGGGCATGTAATTTTCGGGTGGTGCTGTCCTGGTCATCGCTGTCCGTCGCTGCTTCTCTTCGGAGGCTCCCAGGGAGCTGACACCCGAGCCTCACGAGTGCCCTTGAAGCTCCAGGATGACAACGGCGACGGCGACGACGACGACGACGACGAGCGGGGAAAAGTATGAAATACCCTTGGAACTCCAGGCGGAGGAAGAGGAGGAGGAGGAGGAGGACGAGGAGGAGGAGGAGGGGGGAATGTGCAGAGGGAGGGAACGAGGAGAAGCAAGGCACGATGTCGCAGGGGACGAAGACGCGAGGTGTACAGGCAACCAGGAGGAGGGGAACGAGGGGGAGGCGAGGGAGAACGAAGCGCTCCGTGCCTGCGGGTGCGCACTCCCAGAAAAGTGTGAGAGGTGTGAAGCAGGCACTTTGATAGCGTTATTGTGTTCGGTAGAGCGGTGCCCACGGCGTTCACCCTACGGGCCACAGGATTTCCGCCGCAATGCCAGCAGAAAGAGGAAATGCCGGAGTGCTCAAGGAGTCGCGTATTTTATCGAAGACGCCTGCGGAGAGTCACCACCGCCGCCCCTTGATTTTTCGGAATCGCCTGGGTTGTGAAATGTTGGCGGAAGTGGTGGCCACCCTGGCGGACGGCTGTCCCCCCGGCTGTTGGGGAAACGGGGCTGGCGTGGGTCTGGCTTGGTCTTCTGTTCTGGCTCTTGATCCTTGGGGGCCTCCCTGGGCCCGCTCACGCCATCGAGAGGCTCTCTTGATCCGTCTCAGGAAGCTCTTCGGGTCGCCTGGCGCTTTCAGATGCTGTCTTCGGGGCCTCTCTGGGCCGTCTTGCGGCCCTCTTGTGACCCTTTACACATCGTTGTGCTCTTTGGCGCCGTCTTGGGGTCCTCTTGGGCTGTTCTTGGGTCCCTATTATGGGTTTTGGGGGGGCGTCTTGGGGCGATATTGGGACTTCTTGGGCTGCCTTACAGTCGGGGCGCTGAACAAGGAACCCTTTTCGTTGGGGAGGGGCTCCGTGTTCCTTTATTGTTTCGCAGCTCGCCTTAGGTTGTCCTTAGGTTTCCGTTGGGGAATCGAAGTTTAACCTTTGGAAAAAAGGGGCCTCGTTCCTTATTTAGGGTTCCTTAGGTCAACGCCCCGACTGTACTTCCGGAAACCCGAACAGGCGAGAACACGGAAAGCAGTCAAACACCCAAAGCAAGTTAGCGATCATTGCTTCTCGAGACTCTTCTGGAGGGAGCTTCTCAGGCCGTCTTGAGATCGCATTGGGCCGTCCTGCGGGCATCGTCGGCCCTCCTGGCGCACTCTTCAGCCATCTTGGAGGCCACTCGGGCCATATCGGGCCGATGTGATGGCGACGAGGGCTCTCGTAGGACTCCAGGAGACCCGCGCGGGGCAATCTTGAGGCGGAGCAGCTTCGTGGGCGGGATCTGCAGCCATGATGCTTCAAGTCCGGACAACTTCGGATTTCGGAACCATGAAACTGAAGGGGCCCTGGGACACACAAATAAACACACGCACACACACATAACCGGATTCCCCATACTTTCCTATATTTTCCGGGTTTTTATCTTCCCCCCCCCTTCCCACATGTTCCCACATCTTCCTGGGGAAATCCACGATGAATTGTGTCTCTGTGTTTTTTTCCCGGAAAGGGCTCGAGCCCAGGGTTCTCTTTTAGTTGGTTCCCCCCGGTTTCGACGGTTGTAGGGCCGGCGAAATTATTCTGCGATAAGTTACGTGCGGGAGTAGGGCCGGCGAATTATTCTGCGATAAGTTACGTAGTAAAGTGTGAATCTGCACGTGGTCCCGAGCTGGAACCGCGTGTTTGTACGTGTCCATGCTTATCATTTCTATAGTCCTTTCCGGGTTCGTGGGTCGATCATGTTTCCCTCCTGAAAAACGTCCGTCCGCTTTTCGAGCCCAAGGAGGAGGAGGAGGAGGAGGAGGAGGAGGAGGAGGAGGATCGAGGAGGAGGGGGAGAGGAGGAGGAGGAGGAGGAATGAGGAGCGAGGAGGAGGAGGATCGAGGAGAGAATCGAGGGGAGGGGGGAGGAGGAAGGAGGAGGAGGAGGAGGAGGAGGAGGAGGATCGAGGAGGAGAATGAGGAGGAGGATCGAGGAGGAGGAGGTTCCGGGGAGCGGGGGGTCGGGGCGCCGAGAGTCGACAAAAACAGAGGCCCGCCGTGGCCGGGAGGCGCCCGGTCGCGCCTCCCGCTCCGCGCTCTCGGGGGCGGCAGCGCGAGGGCGGGAGGGATGGTCCGCGGGGGCGCCCGGGGATGCCTGCAGGGCTGCCGAGGAGTCCCGCTCGGGGAGGGGGGAAGAAGAAGAAGAAGGAGAAGAAGAAGGGAGAAGAAGGGAGGAGAAGAAGAAGAAGAAGGGCGGAGAAGAAGGGAGGAAGGGAGGGAAGGGAGGGAGGAAGGGAAGAAGGGAGGACGGGAGGGCGGGAGGAAGGGAGAGAGGAAGAGGGAGAGGAGGAGGAAGGGAGGAGGAGGAGGAGGAGGACGAGGAGGAGGAGGAGGAGGAGGAGGACGAGGAGGAGGAGTAGGAGGAGGAGGGGGGGCTTGTTTCACGGGCCACCTGGGGAACCGACAGAACCTGGCCATTGCCCTCCCCCCCCCCCCCCCCGCCCCCCCCTATGACGACCGGGCGCGGCGGGCCCGGATAAGAGGCGGGTGGGCCCCGCGCGAAAGCAGGTCTCGTCGTCGGCGTCACGGCACAAACGCCCGAAAACCCTCCTTACTCACCCCTCTTGTTTTTTTGTTTTTTGCTTGTTGCTATACTCTTTGCTTACTCCTCTTCTTACTATGGTATTCCTCTCTACTCTCCTTCCTCTTTTATCAACCCCTCATCCTCCTCCTGCTCTGCTTTTTTCCTCTTTTCTCATCCTCTCTTCCATCCCCCTCCTCCTCCTCCTTCCTTCCCCACCTCCTCCTCCTCCTCCTCCTCCTCCTCCTCCTCCTCCTCTGGTCCTGTGCTCTCTCTTCCTCCTCCATTCCTCTCTTCCATCCTCTCCTCCTTCTCCTCCTCCTCCTCCTCCTCCTCCTCCTCCTCTACTCCTGCTCCCTCCCTCCCTCCTACCTCCTCCTCCTCCTCCTCACCTTCCTCCTTTCCTCCTCATATTACCTCCTCCTACCACTCACCCTCCTCATCAATTCCCCTCCCTCTTCATCATCCCTCTTCCTCATCATCCCCCTGCTCCTCCCCCTCCTCGTCCTCCCGCTGCCAGCCGTGGCAGCGAGGGCCTCCTCCGGAGGTCCGCCAAAGGCAAAGCCGCGTCAAAGTTCCCATCCCTTCCTGCCGTCGTCCCCTTCGCCCCCCCCCCCCCCGATCTATTGGCGATCTACCACCCATTCCAGGTCGATGTCCCCCCCCCTCCCTAGCCAGTCCCCCCCTTCCCATCGTTGTCCACTGGCTCTCGGCTCACAGCTCGGCTCTCCAGCGACCGCTCGGGACGATCCGTGCACCCCTGGAGTCCTTTTTCGGCGAGGCGCAGCTGCTGGAAGGACCCAGAGGCTGGAAGACTCCAGAAGACCTTGAACCTTGAGCCCCAAACCCCCTCCCCTTCCCTTCGCCCCCGCTCCCCCCCTCAGCCGAGGAGCAGGACGAGGCCGACCTGGAGCACTTCCCGGGGCCTGCCGGCGGGCCAGCCCGACGTGCGCGCGGGGCCAGCGCGGACGGGCCGTGGGGCAACCGCAGGGCAATGGCTTGGCTTGCCGCCGCGCCCCCAGCGCCGAGGAAGGAGGAGGAGGAGGAAAGATAAGGAGAGGAAGAAAGGAGGAGAAGGGAAGGAGGAGGAGGAGGAGGAGGAGGAGGAGGAAGAGGAGGAGGAGGAGAGGAGGAGGAGAGGAGGAGGAAGGGGAGAAGAAGAAAGATATGCAGAGGAATAATGGAGGAGGAGGAGGAGGAGAGGAGGAGTAGGAGGAGGGGAGAAAGAAGAGGAGAGGCGGGAGGGGGAGAAGGAAGAGGAGGAGGAGGAGGAGGAGGAGGAGGAGAAGGCGGGGGAGGAGGAGAGGAGAGGAGGAAGAGGCAAGGAGGTGGAGGAGGAGGAGGACCAGAGCAAACCCAAGATGCAGCAATTATGCTGCAATGCACTCGCGTCCGAAATCCCCTCCTCATGCGTCCCTACAACCTTGCTTTTTCACTACGAGAAGCGCCCACTTGAAAGACCAGGGCAGTTGGGCCTGCCATGCTGATTACGGCGCCGCACTGAAAAGGAACTACCTTGCATCCTGCTGGCGCGTAATCAGGAGCGCGAGAAACTATGATCATACACTTCAACGAGGTATGCAGCGCGATAGCCCTTTCCAAGAAGGAACGCCCCCCATTCATGTAACCGTTGCACAAGGCCGTCTTTGTGCTCACGAACTTCGAGGAAGTCTGGAAGAAAGAGCTGCCCGTGATCCGCGGACTGCTACAACGAAATCTCGAGCGAGAGCCCCAGTTTGAAGAAGAACGGGCTTCCATGATTATATATGTTGCGCTAAGAACACGGATGTGCGCTGCGTGTGGCAAGAACCCCATGTTGAACACGACCTCCGCACAATGGTTGTTTTTGGCGCGAGATTTTGAAACGAATGCGCGCGGCACTAAGGCGAGATCACCACTTTGAAAAGCAATTGCCCTACCGCTTTCCATCTTTACACGGTTGAAAGATGCTAAAATGAATGTGCGCGGCGCTAAATGCGCGAGCACCGTTAAGGGCCCTCTAATGCCGTCTTAGGTCTTTCTGGAGGCCTTTTTAGGCCAGCTTTGCTTGGGGCGTCTACGGGCCCTCTTGGGCTGTCTTGGAGCCGTCCTGGAGACCTCGAGGGTCGTCATGTGTTGTGCTGAAGTAAAATCCCAGACAAGGTGAAGACGCCCAAACCCCAAATCGTTCAGAACCCCCAGGGGCCCCCTCACCACCCAGTGTCTGACTTGCGAATGACTTCCCCTCGGGGGCTGTCCTAACCTACGGTCAGGAACTTTGGATGAGGGTGTGGCCCCGCTTGCTTTGGCCCGCCGCGCTTCGGCGCAACACGCTATCCACGTCCCCCCTCCCAAGCGTCAACGTCTCGAGCTGTTTCGAGCACTGCGCTATCCGCCTGCAAGGCAAAGCGTGGCGCCAGGGCCGCCGCCGCGGCATGCTAAGCAAAAAGCTTCCGACCGCAGCCCCCTCAGTGTCTGTGGCGATCACAGATCGCAGTGATCGGGGGATCACGTGGTCGCCGCTCACCTCATCGGTTCGGCTGGATCGCGCGATCGCCCGAGCCAGAGTGCACAGTCGAGCCGTGATCGGCGAGGCAGCCATCGTGATCGGGGCTGCGATCATATCACATGATTCGGAGGAGGAGCAAGAGGAGGAGGAGGAGGAGGAGGAGGAGGAGAAGGAGGAGAAGGAGAAAGAGGAGGAGGAAGAGGAGGAGGAGGAAGAGGAGGAGGAGGAGGAAGAGGCGGAGGAGGAGGAGGAGGAGGTCAATAAGACAATCGGCCCCCTCCTCCCGCAGCCATTTTGGCCCGCGCCCCGGCGGCCGTCCTGCCCAGCGCGCGCGCTGCAGCGCAGCCATGGCCCGGGGCCCCCACCGCTACTCCAGGGCGCCGGAGCCCCGCGTCTCCTTCCTCTCCTCTCTTCTCCGTTCCTCTCCTCTCCTCTCCTCTCCTCTCCTCTCATCTCCTCTCCTCCTCCCCCTCTCCCCCCTCCTCCCACTCCTTGCCTCTGCCCTCCGCACGTTTCCGTTTCGGCATACCTAGTACAGCGTTTCGTGGCCACATATGGAGCTCCACCGAAGGCTCCAGTGGCAGGGTTCGCATGGCGCCACCGCACCATTTCGGCACACCCCTCACACGTTTCCTGGCCCAATGGGGAGCTCCACCGAAGGCTCCAGCGGAAGGGTTCGCATGGCGCCACCGCACCCATTTCGGCACACCCTCACACGTTTCGTGGCGCCACAAAGAGCTCCACCAAAGGCCCCAGTGGCAGGGTTCGCATGTCGCCACCGCACCCTTTTCGGCACACCCCCCACACGTTTCGTGTTCCCACAGGGAGCTCCACCAAAGGCACCAGTGGCAGGGTTCGCATGGCGCCACCGCGCCCATGTCGGCACACCCTCACACGCTTCGTGGCCCCATAAGGGGGTTCCACCGAAGGCCCCAGTGGCAGGGTTTGCATGGCGCCACCGCACCCACTTCGGCACGCCCTTCACACGCTTCGCGGCCCCACGGGGAGCTCCACCGAAAGCCGCAGTGGCAGGGTTCGCATGGCGCCACCGCACCTCGACACACCCCTCACACGTTTCGTGGCCCCTTGGGGGGTTCTACCGAAGGCCCCACTGGCAGGGTTTGCATGGCGCCACCGCACCCGCTTCGGCACACCCCTCACACGTTTCGTGGCCCTCACACGCTTCGTGGCGCCGCAAGGACCTCCACCGAAGGTCGCATTGGAAGGGTTCGCATGGCGCCACCGCACCCATGTCGGCACACCCCTCACACGCTTCGTGGCGCCACAAGGAGCTCCACCGAAGGCCCCAGTGGCAGGGTTGGCATGGCGCCACCGCACCCATGTCGGCACACTCCGCACGCGTTTTTACGGCCCCACAGGGAGCTCCACCGAAGGCGGGGCCCACAACTGCAGCATTCACAATTGCATATGGTTGGGTCGTTTGCCACGATAATGTTTCCCGGTCCCGAGGCCCAGCGAGCACCTGGAGGCCGAAAGTTGCTTTAAACATCCGCCTTGGTATTTCTTGGAAACTGCGCGGGCCCAGGATACTTTGTTAGGGTGGTAATCTGTCCCCGGCTCCATGTTGGGGGTGGGCAGGCGACTTTCCGCATGATAATACATTATTCAGACCCCGCACAGTGTGTTTCTGGCAATCTAGCTTGCGCAGTCAAGGTCAACCATTTTATGTGGTGCAGTCTATGTTGTGCAATTGACTACCCTGCACCGCGCTTGACCACCTCCACTGCTCGCGCAAACATCCCACCCACACACCCACAACTTGGTTTGCAAAATCTCTGAAGACCGTGACGGTGGGTACCAAATGGCACTTTGCAACGACAGCGACGCCGATGACGACAGCGACAACGACGACGACGACGCCGCCGACAACGACTACGACGACACCGACGACGTCTCCAACGACTTCGACGACGCCGACAATGACGACGACGACGACGACGACGACGACGACGACGACGACGACGACGACGACGACACGAAAAAAAAACGACGACGACGACGCCGACGCCGACGACGACGACGACGATGGACAACGATGACGACGCCCGACGACGCCGACGACGACGACCAACGACGACACCGACGGACGAGACGACGTCAACGCACGCCGCGACGACGGACGACGACGACGACGGCCCGCGGCGCGACGACGCCGACGACGACGGACGATCCGACGACGGACGCGAACGCCGACGACGACGACGAAGACGACGACGACGTCGCCAACGAAGACGACGACAAGGGAGGAGGGAGGACGACGACGGCGACAACGACGACAACGACGACAACGACGAGGGAGGAGGGAGGACGGTGACGACGCGAACGACGAAGAAGGAGGAAGGACGGCGACGCCGACGACGGCAACGACGAGGGAGGAGGGAAGACGACGACGACGACAACGACGACGACGACGACGGCGACGAAATAGGAGGGACGACGACGAGACGCCGACGACGGACGACGATGACGACGAGGGAGGAGGAGAAAGGACGACCACGGCGACAACGACGACGGAAACGACCACGACGCCAAAGAGGACGACGACGACGAACACGAGGAAAGACAGAGGACGACGTTAAGGCGACGACGAACGACGACGCGGGAGGAGGAGAAGGGGAAAACCGGGGGGGCGTGGGGAGACGACGACGACGACGACGCAAGAGCGCGCGCGCACGCTTTTGTTGAAAATCCGTGTTGTGAAGCTTTGTGTTTTTGTAGGTTTTTTGGACACACGATTTTGCAATCCTTCCGAAACCGATGGGTTTTGAAGGATTTCGGGATACGCGCGCGACGACGCGCGCGTCTGCACTTCGTCCCATTTGTTGCAGAGGGTTCTCGCGACGGCACACGCGCAAGGGCGTTCGACAGATTTCGACATGCGCGCGCGAGGCCCGTTTGGTAGCATGTTGTGATAATCTTGAAGAACCGATGGTTTCCTGAAGATTTCGCAAGAGCTCGCGCGTAAGCTTTCTGAGCAAATCAGTGTTACGAAACCATGTGTTTTTGTATGTGTTTTGGAAACTCGATTGCGAAATCCTTCCGACATCGAAGGTTTTAGGAGGATTTCGGCATGCGCGCGCGACGGCGCGCGCGTGTGCACTTCGTTCCGTTTTTTGTGTAAGGGATTTGCGAAAAAGTCTATTGTTAGAACGAAAGATGTCCCCGCGTATCGTTTTTTTACAAGGGAACCTCAGAGGGGTCGATACCGGCCCCCCCGGGATAGTGTAAATTCATATTTCGGATGGACATGTGGTCAGAATCACATTTGATTTACGTACCCGAAATGGGGACTGATAGCGCCAGGGGGGGGTAGAGTGTAGTCTTGTTCTAGAAAGGAGAATTGACTTTACCAAGCGAGTTGGCACATCCCATGCCCTTACAATACCTCGCCCGCCGACCCGCGACTTCGTTTGCAAAACCCACGCGGTGGCGATTGCGATGCATGCTCGGCGTTGGTTGGTGCATCTCTGCGGCCGCGCCAACCCAAGCACGCGCGCGCGGCGGCCAGCTAGTTTGGCGCGACCGACGCGGCCGCGGTGGCGCGGACCACTGGGCGCGCATACAAGCGGGCACTTGCCTGCGAGTCTGGCGCCTTGGGCGGGCGCGGCATCGCGGCAACGTCGATAACGGTAGACACGAGGATGATAGTAGCGATGCTGGCGACGATGTCGACAACGACGCAGGCGCGGCCAGCGCGGGCGCCGTTGCTGATCACGCCGGCGACGATGACGGCGTCCTCGCGTCGGCGATGAAGGATTTGGAAAGAGTCCGACGCGCGCGCGGCCGACGCGCGAGAGTGGCCCGCGTGGTTTTATTTAACTCGGATCGCCCCCCCCCCCCGCCCCCAGCACGCGCGCAAGGGCGCGCGAATGATGTCGGCATGCGGCGCGAGAGGCCCTTTTGGCAGAGTTCCATGAACATGATGACAAAAAGAATGAAACCTTTTGTGTTTTCAAGAATTCGCAACGTTGTTGAAACCATCGTTGAAAAGAGCGCGCGCTTATTTGAAAACCGTTGTTGCGAAGCCATGTGTTGTTGCATGTTGTGTTGGGTGCTCGGTTTTGACATCGCTGCGAAACCCAAAATGTTTGACGGATTTTGGCATGCGCGCGCGACGACGCGCGCGCGCGTGCACTTCGTCCCGTTTTTGCAAAGGATTTTCGTGACGGCGCGCTCGCAAGGGCGTTCGAGCGATTCCGACGCGCGCGCGAAGCCCGTCTGGTGGCATGTTCTGAGGATGTAGAAGAAAGCCATGGTTCTCTCACGAATTCGCCAGTGCGCGCGCGCAAGCTTTTTGTTAGAGAATCCGCGCTGCTAAGTTTTCAAATTGTTGTTTGGGCACTCGGGTTTGAAATCATTGCAAAACCGAAGGTCTTTCAAGGATTTCAGCATGCGCGCGCGACGACGCGAGCGCGCGCACTTCGTCAAACTTTTCGCAAGGGGTTCTCGGGGCTCCATGATTTTGTATAAACGAGTGCGCGCGCATATCTTTGATACGAACTCATGCTCAGAGTTGGGATGCTATGAACTTATGTCTAGGATGGACGATGGGCCGGAATCGCATGCAAGTTGCAATGCGAAAAGGGGGGTGGATGATCCCGGGGGGGGGTAGAGTTCATTTCTTCCTAGGAAGGAGGATCTAGATTGTCTGCGCCGTGCAATTTATTTTGGAGCTTGGACTTGTCAACTCCACTGCTCGCGCAGTCGCTCCGCCCATCCACCCGCAATATGGTTTGCAAAACCCACGCGGTGGCGATTGCGATGCATGCTTGGCGTTGGCTGGTGCATCTCCGCGGCCGCGCATATTCGCGCGCGCAGCGGCCAGCTAGTTTGGCGCGGCCGAGGCGATTGCGGCGGCCTTTGACCCGCGGGCACTTCCCAACGCGTCTCGTAGGCCGCGTTGACGCGCCAGGACTTCAGTGCGATTCGGCGAGCTGGGCGCGGTCAGTATCATGCCGACGGCGACAGCGGCAGACACGACGATGCTTGCAGCGACGCTAACGACGACGATGACGATGACGACGGCAATTCCAATGACGGGGCCGATGCTGCTCACGCCAGTGACGATGATGCTGTCTTCGCGTCGGTGATGAAGGTTTCGGGAGGAGTTCGACACGCGCGCGCGGCCGGCGCGCGCGGGTGGCCCACCTGGTTTTATTTGACGAGGACCGTGCCCCCCCCCTGCACGCGCGCAAGGGCGTTCGCGCGATTCCAACGCGCGCGCGAGGGGCCCGTTTCGTCGAATATGAAGAACACGTTGGGAAGCACATATGGCTTGTTTAACCAGTAACACGAGCGCGCGCGCAGGGCTTTGTTTCGAAAGCTGCCGTTGCAAAACCATTCGTTGTTATGTATTCTCGGGACATTCGATGATGACCCCCCCGCGAAACCTCTAGTTGTTGAAGGATTTCGGCACGCGCGCGCGACGTCGCGCGCGCGTGGGTTTCGTCCCAAAGGATTGTTGGAACTTGATGATGCGTTGATAGGCGAGCGCGCGCGCATAGCAACTGTTGCAGAGGATGGTGGTCGGAGAGGAGTCGAATCCCATAGTGGCTGGGATCATACGAGTTCATATTCAGGGTGAACGATGGGGCAAAATCAGATGTATTCGCAGTATAATAGAGCGGACCAATAATTCCTGTGGAAAAGATCCGAATTCAGTTTCATAAAAGAGAAGACATGTGGCGTCATCTATGATGTGTTTTTTTATTGTTGTGCAAAGTATGTGGGGCAATCTACGTGGTGCAATATAGGTGGTGCTATTGATTTTGACAACGCGAGTTGACACATCCCATCTCGCGCGTCGGCCACGCGCGCATGCCGAATTCTTTCCAAAACCTTCATCGCCGACGCCAGGACGCCGTCATCGTCGTTGGCGTGATCAGCATCGGCGCCAGCACTGGCCGCTACTATCATCATCGTGTCTACCGTTGTCGACGTTGCCATGATATCGCGCCCGCCCAAGTCGCCGACTCGCAATGAATTGCTTGCTGGGATGTGCCCAGCTGTCAGCGCCACCGCGGCCGCGTCGGTCGCGCCAAACTAGCTGGCCGCTGCGCGCGCGTGCTTGGGTCGGCGCGGCCGCAGAGATGCACCAGCCAACGCCAAGCATGCATCGCAATCGCCACCGCATGGGTTTTGCAAACCAAAATGCGGGTGGGTGGGTGGGATGTTAGCAAGAGCATGGGCCCGCACGGCATGATTTGACACGGATCGTGCACCTCCTGCACGCGCACGAGGGCGCGCGAATGATGTCGGCATGCGGCGCGAGGGGCCCGTTATGGGCCCGCTCGGCAGTTCCATGAAAAAACACTGGAGCAAAAAAAATATATGGTGCTTTTCAAGAATTCGCAAGAGCGCGAGCGCACGCTTTTTTTTTTTTTTGTTTTTTGAAAATTGGCGTTGCGAAACCATGTGTTGTTGTATGTGCGTTGGACAGTCGGTTTTTTTGACCGCTACGAAACCAAAGGTTTTTGACTGATTTTGGCATGCGCGCGCGACGACGCCCGCGCTCGTGCATTCCGTCCCATCTGTTGCACATGATTATCGCAACGGCGCGCGCGCACGGGTGTTCGAACGATTTCGACATGCGCGCGACTCCCGCTTGGTATCACTTTGCGAATTGAAAAAACGACCGGTTTCCTGAAGGATTTGAAAGAGCGCGCGCACCATTTTTGTTTGAAAATCTGTGTTGCGAACTCATGCGTTCTTTATAAATCGCTTGGACACTCGATTTTGAATTCCTTGCGAAGCCTGGGGTTTTTGAATGGTTTCGGCATGCGCGCGCGACGACGCGCGCGTGTGCATTTTGCCAAACTGTTTGCAAGCGAGTTTGGGAAATTTGTGGTTTGTGATAAACGAATGCGCGCGCATGCATGTTCTGTATAAGTGGCGGGGGGAGGCGACACCGGCCTGCCTGGGATGGTATGAGTTCAAATTTAACATGGACGATGGGGCTGAATCATATGCAAATTGCAATACGGAAAAAGGAAACCGATCATCCTGGGAGGGGAGAGTCTACGTTGTGCAGTTTATGGTATACAGTAGATGCTGTGCAATAGGTCGTGCAATATATGTGGGTAAGTCTATGTGATGCAACCACTGTTGGTCAACATCGGTTGTGCGATCTACGTGGTGCGCGATATATGTGGGGGAAATAATGTTGTGCAGTATATGCTGTGCATTTTATGTTATGCAATGTATGTAGGGCGGCGACGGCGGCCACATAGCCGCCAGACCGAAGACGCGGCCCAGACAACGGGCGGCGACAAGGCGTCGGCGGGGCCATGTAGCCGCTAGACCGAAGACACGACCAAGTTCCTTAGAACAAAAGCAAGAACCCCTAAGTGCAAGCTCTGGTTGGGAAAAATACGTTTCGTGCGTGCCCGCTGCAGGACCGCACACCCCCCATGTCTGACGCTCGATAAATGACGGGATCCACAGGCCCCCGCTTCCATTACAAAACAAAGTGCGGGGCGGTTTGCGCAGAACCCTTTACAATTAGCAGGGTCTGGAGGCCCAAAAGTGTTACAGAAAGTGAGAAAGTTGTTCTTGCCAGCACGAGGATAGCGCGTCCGGCGCGAAGAATCCTCGAGGATGTCTTGAGCGAAACGTTTTTTTCGATGAAATGCCTCAGGTCGCCCAGGCAGATGTCTAACATAAGGATGTGCTGAGGATGTCTCGAGCGAAACGCTTGTTTTCACGTGTCAGGTTGCCCAGGCTGATGTCTAACATAAGGATGTGTTGAGGATGTCTCCCTCGAAACGCGCGTTCTTCAGAATGTCTGGAATATGTCTCGAGCGAAGTGCTTATTCTCAAGTGGTCAGGTCGCCCAGACGGGCGTCTAACATGAAGATGTGTTGGGGATGTCTCGAGCGAAACGCTTGTTTTCACGTGTCCTGGTCGCCCAGGCAGGTGTCTAACATGAGGAGTTGTTGAGTATGTCTCAAGCGAAACGTTTGTTTCACGTGTCCAGGTTGCCTAAGCGTATGTCTAACACGAGGGGTTGTTCAGGATGTCTCCAGAGAAACGTTTATTGTTCAAGATTGGAGAGGCCTGACGGCTGGTGCCGCCGACCCTGATCGAAAGGGCTAGGAGTGGGGGGAGGAAGCGGAGGATGAGGAGGAGGAGGAGGAGGAGGAGGAGAAGGAGGAGGAGCAGGAGGAGGAGGAGGATGAGGAGGAGGAGGAGGAGGATAAGGAGGAGGAAGTGCATCCTTTGTGTGCCCGCTCAAAGAAAGTGCGCCCCGGGAGTGTGATATTCTGACTTGGGACGTGCTCCCGGAAGAGGAAGAAGTGCATCTCGGGCGTGCCCGCTCGAGGAAAATGCGCCCTATATTTTGACTTGGGGCCCGCTCCCGGGACGCCTCTGCGGGAGGAGGAGGAGGAGGAGGAGGAGGAGGAGGAGGAGGAGGAGGAGGAGGAGGAGAGGAGCAGGAGGAGGAGGAGGAGGAGGAAAAGGAGGAGGAGGAGGACCAGGAGGAGGAGGAAGTGCATCCCGTGCGTGCCCGCTCGAGGAAAGTGCGCCCCGGCGGGCGTCGTATCTGCCCCGGCCCCCCCCCCCCTCCCCCTGCGGGGAAGGGATCAAATGGAAGGGGCTTCCCTTCGACTCCACTACGACGTCGTTTAATTTCGCTTTGGATAGCGCGCTTGAGGAGGAGAGCCCTGGGAGGGGGAGAGCGGAGACGACGGAGACGACGAGTCGAACGGAGAAGCCCCTCACACACGCCGACAGGGTCGGCGGATTTCTCGAGGATATCTCGAGCGAGGGCCTCGCCTGCATCAGAGCATCCCTGTTGAGGATGCATCCCGCGAAACTTTCATTGTGTGTTGTTTGGGGAGGTGTCGAGCGGGGGCCTTGTCGTGTCGGTGCGTTTCATTGCGGTTCGGGTTCGCCCCCGAATCGGTTCGTCCCACTTCGGAACTGGATCGGATCTTGACTTCGAGCTGGCTGAACGTCCCGCATGCCTCGACTGCAACCTGTTTGGGCCGAGCCGTGCGCGTAGGCAGCTTGAGCTCAAGATCTATGTCAGTTCGGACTGGACTGGGGTGCCAAGGATGGCTTGCTCCGCAGCGCAGCAGAGGAGAGCAAAGCTCAACTCAACGCAGCATGGCGCAGCACAGTGCAGCACAGTCCCGACCGCAACTTACGCCAGGATCGCGGCCCCGGTTATTTGCCAGGGGCCCTGCAACCTCGGGGTGCGGTTCTTTCGTCAGGAGACGCCATGGGGTTCCAGGATGGTGGGCCGAAGCGTACTCGGCTCTTCCCAGTCTTGGTCGGTTTTGTCTCGCTTCGGGTAGGGTCGGTTCGGCGCTCGTCCTGCTGCTGAACTGAATCAGATCTTGAGCTCGAGCTGGTCGAGCACCCCGCGCGGTTCGACTGCAACCAACTCGAGCTATGCGTCCAGGCAGTTCAAGCCTAAGATCCAAATCAGTTCGGTCAGGGTTCTGACGCCAAGGACGACCTCATCCACAATGCAATAAAAAAATTCAGTTCAACTCTGCGTGGCACATTTCCATCAATCGCAGCAGAGCACTGCACAGCACCTGGTTCGTGGATGTTCGTGGTGTCTTAGAAGCGTTTCCATGCTTCGCAGTTCTATGTCCCCCTCCGGGTTCGTGAGTCTATCATGTTGACGGTCCCAGGACCGGCGAGGACGCCCAGGGGCCGAACAAAACGCATAGCAATACAAAAAGAAGTCCGTCGAGATTTTTCCCAGCCATCATGTGGTGATGGCTCCTCGGTTTGAAGAGACTCCCCGCGTCTCCTCATCTCCTCCTCCTCCTCCTCCTCCTCCTCCTCCTCCTCCTCCTCCTCCTTCTCCTCCTCCTCCTCCCGCTCCTCCTTCCTCCCGTCACCCCCCTCACCTACATACAGTTTGTGGTCCCACGGTGAGCTCCACTGAAGGCTCCAGTGGCATGGTTCGCATGCCGCCCCCCTCCACTTTGGCACACCCCTCGCACGTTTCGTGGCCCCAGCGGCATGCTTCGCGTGACGCCCCCCCCACTTTGGCACACCCCGCATACGCTTCGTGGCCACATCTGGAGCTCCTCCTCCGTCCTCTCCTCCTCCTCCTCCTCCTCCTCCTCCTCTCCTCCGCCTCCTCCCTCCTCCTCCTCCGCCTCCTCCTCCTCCTCCGCCTCCTCCTCCTCCGCCTCCTCCCTCTTCCTCATCCTCCTCCTCCTCCTCCTCCTCCTCATCCTCTCCTCCTCCTCCTTCTCCTCCTCCTCCTCCTCCTCCTCCTCCTCCTCCCCCTCCTCCCCCCTCCTCCTCCTCCTCCTCCTCCCCCTCCTCCTCCTCCTCCTCCCCCTCCTCCTCTGGAGGAGGAGCACGGCACCGCCGCCGGCGCGAGCCCGCCGCGCCCGGACGCCGCGCCGTGCCCCCGCGCCGCCCCGATCGCGCGGCTGCCGGCCCTGCTGGCCGGCGGCGCGCTGCTGGCGTTGGCCGCGTGGCGCCAGCAGCGCGGCCGCCCGATCGAGCAGCGGCGAAGCGTCCTGGCGTGCCGACACAGTCAAAAACCCTAACCATCGGAGGGCACCAACTATACACCAACACCGATCCTGGCCCAGGATCACCCTGGGCCCAGGGCATATACACCGATCCTGGGCCCAGGGTTATCCTGGCCAGGATCGGTGTTGGTGTATAGTTGGTGCCTTCCTAAATCAGGACGCGCGGTAAGGACGCAAGACTCTTGGAAGCCGATGTTGGGATTTCTGGGGCGGCGGACGACGAAAACCTCGAGGACGCAAGAGCAAGGAAGAGCAAGGACGCAGGGGTACCCTGAGCAAAGTCGCGCGTCCTTATTAGGGTGTTTGACTGTAGCGTGCCGATGGCCCTACCAAGCAGTGTTCTAGGAACCTTTATGCGGCTCCCACGAAAAATGTTCTCATAACATTTCTGGCTGGGACCGTCTTGTTTTAACAGATCGGGTTCACGTTCTAAGAACTTTGTTTTTGTCATTGGAACCTTTCTGGGGTCTAAGAACAATTCGTGGCAGGACTATGGGAACGCCGGGACGGTCGGTCCCTGCTCAATACACGTGAGAGTGACCTTTCGCCAGAGTGACCTTTGGTGCGGGCATTCTCGGGTTCCTAGATGACTGCACGTGGTGCAATCATCGGAGGCTGATGGACCTCCTGCCCTGACGCGTCGATCAGCGAGTCGGCCGCTTCTGGTTGGCGAGGGGGCGCCGCGGCCGGCATTGCTGCGGGTCCAGGTCCGTCGGTTTCGGTCCTGGGCCGTTCTCGCTGAAGGGTGGTTTACTAGAGGGAGGTTTGTCCACCGCCGAATCTAGCAGCGTCTTGTTCACTCGGGTTTGGCCTCCGCGGATGAGGAGGAGGACAAGGCGGAGGAGGAGGAGGAGGAGTAGGAGGAGGAACAGGAGGAGGAGGAGGAGGAGGAGGAGGAGGAGGAGGCGGAGGAGGAGGAGGGGGAGGAGGAGGAGGAGGAGGAGGCGGAGGAGGAGGAGGAGGAGCCGAACGTCGCGCACCAGAGGCCGCTCCCTGCCCAGGGTCGCTAACACGTGCCGCCGAGGCAGCGGCGCGGAGCTCGCGCGCGGCGCGCGCGCGGCGGAGCCGCTCGCGCTGTGGCTGGGCGCTCGCGCGGAGGGGAAACGCTGCGGGCCTGGTCTTAAGTCGGGCATGTCCCCCTACAGAGGGTTTGTCGACGAGAAATCACAAGTACCCCAAGCATAGTCCAAAACAGTCCACAAATCGTCAGGGGACTATGTTGTTTTGAGCATTTGTTTTACCATTTTGGGGCATTTGTGGGGTATTCTTAATTTTTCGTCGAAAATCCCCCTGTAGGGGGACAGGCCCGACATGAGCCTAGTCGGGGAAACGTAAGTCAAGCAGTGACGAAGCGTCCTGGCGTGCCTACAGGCCTGCCAAACAGTGTTCTGAGAACCTTTTTCCGGTGTTTTTTCCACGGGATGTTTCTAGGACAGTTCTGGTTGGGGCTGTCTTGTTTTAACATATCGGGTCTATGTTCTAAGAACATTGCTTTTACTCTTCGAGCATTTTGGGGTTCTAAGAACATTTCGTGGTAGGCCAATAGGAATGCCGGGACGGTCCGTCCCTACTCAATTAAGACTCGAGTAAGCTTCCGTAGCCATTTTGGCTCAAGTTCTGTGGCAATTCCGGCTCAGGGACCGTGGAGACGTGCCATCTGGCCGGCCCGAGTAGCTTCTTGGTTCGTCCCATGGCATTTGGAGACCCCGCTGCGAGCGCAGCTTCTTTCTACCTGCAGGTTCTGAATGAGATTGCACACGCTGCTCTCGGACTCAATCGCGGCCACCACGCTTCAGCGAAGACGTTCTTCATCAGAGAGCGGTTAGACCCATACATCACGAGCAGAGTGCGTGAAGCTGTGAACGGTGAGTTTGGCGAGCTGGGCGAGTTGAGCACCCCACACGATGGGAGTCTTTGTTTGGCAGACTCAGTCCCGAGCATTCTGGCCGAGTGGGATTCGCTGGCGCTGGACGAGAGGAGAAGATACGAGCACAAAGCACAAGAACACGACATGAAGTGTCAGCGGCAACTGGCGCATCAGACAGATCACCAGCAGCAGCTCGCCTCGGAAGCGTTCAGCCGATGCACGCGGCGGAGGATAGGACAGAGTGTGGTCTGAGAAGGTGTGGAAGGCAATGCTCTCTTAGTTGAGTCATTGTGGTTGTCTTCACATGGCCATGAATATTCGGGGGCTCGTTTGAGGTAGTTCTTTTGCCTAGTCCTGTCACTTTCGCCCCTGGCTTGCCTCTCCGCCCCTATCGTTTATCCTCTGCTTTGATTGCTGCCTTGGCGCTTGTTTCAGAGAAGCACCAGTGCACGTAAGGCCCTGGAGAACAAAAACAAAAAATTAAGACTCGAGTAAGCCGGAACTCGGGTTCGCCGACTTTTTCGTTGACGAGCGCGTCCTGGATTTTGACGGTTCCGTTTTCGCGCGGGATGTCTGCAGCGGGAGCCCGCGTCCAATTTCAGATGGGGCCTCGACGGCCCCCGTCAGGCCAACCCGAGTCCCCCGCACCCGAGTCCTACATCTCCCCGACCTGGGTTCGAGGTTCGAGGCTTCGGTCGCCGTCGTGGGCTCTGGGCGGTGGTCCAGCCTAGGGGTGCCTTCCAGCAACCGCGCCTCGCCGCGAGCGGGTCGAGGGTGGCTGCATCGTCCCAGGCGGCCGCCGGAGGGGCAGCAGCCCATAGGTACACGCTCGCGTCATAAAAGAATCAATCACGTCGGCAGGCTTCTGGCCGGAGGAGGAGGAGGAGGAGGAGGAGGAGGAGGAGGAGGAGGAGGAGGAGGAGGAGGAGGAGGAGGAGGAGGAGGAGGGGGAGGAGGAGGAGGAGGAGGAGGAGGAGGAGGAGGAGGAGGAGGAGGAGGAGGAGGAGGAGGAGGAGGAGGGGGAGGAGGAGGAGGAGGAAGAGGAGGAGGAGGAGGGGAGACAGCCCACCCGCACACGCTCGCGTCGTAAAAGAATCGATCACGCCGGCAGGCTTCTGGCCGTCGTCGGCCTGCAGGGGCCCTCGCCTGGCCCTGGGACCGTCCGAGACAATCGGCTCGGGGCCGTCAGAAACGAGCGACGTCAAAAGCGATCGATCGACGATCCTCGATCGATCGACGATCCTCGATCGATCCCAGGGGAAGGGTCTAGATCGATCCTCGATCGATCCCTGGGAAAGGGTTTAGACCTCGATCGAACGATCCTCGATCGATCGACGATCCTCGATCGATCCCTGGGAAAGGGTCCAGACCTCAGGGAGCCCCGCACTGGAAATGTCGAGACGCCGCACGTCTGGGGGTGCCGGACCCGTGCCCTGCTCCTCGAGGGGGGTGGGGGGCAACGGGCCTCCCGGACGGGGCTCGAGCAGATGGGGTCGCAGGGTCGCCCACGCATCGCCGATGCATCGGCGATGCGGCGCGACCCTCCGACCCCATCCACTCGAACCCAATCTGGGAGACCTCTAAGCGCAGACCCTCGTCCTGCTCCTTGGGAGGGGGCGAAGTGGGAGGGGGCGAAGGGGGGGGGGGAAGGGTGGACGCCTTCGATCTGAATTGTCGTCGGTTCTCGACGTTTTTCCAGCCTAGGGATGCATTGCAGCAGCTGCGCCTCGCCGAGAGCGTTCCCGGAGTGCGCGGATCATCCAAACGGCTGCCGGAGAGCCGCGAGTTATGACCCGAAAACATTTATGGTTGGGCGCTCACGCGGATGGGAAAAGCTTAAGATCCAGATCAGTACGGTCAGGACTCGGATGTCAACGGCGATTAGAATTACAACGCAACAGAGCACAATCCAATTCTAGACGCTTTGCGTAGCCCCATCTGCTGATTTCCTCCCACGGTACCCACTTCGGGTCCGAGTGTGCTAGCACCTCTCTGGCTCTGTTTACCTGATTGCGCGCCGCCTTCCCGGATCTGACCGTCTGGTGGCACAGCCTCGCTGGGCGGACGTTTGGTCTGTAGATACAGAACAGGTCATGACGTGTCCTGGCGTGCAGGATCCAATTCACCCGGTTGCCTTTCTGGGTCTCGCACGTGTGCAGCAGCTACCCTGGCCGTTTGCAGTCAGCTCAGCCAGCTCAGCCTCAGCCAGCTGCCTCCCCGGCGGTAGGTTCTGATCCCGCGCTCGGTCGCTGTGCAAGTAGGCTCACGCGTAGCACCTCCCCTCACGCCGTCTGTGCTGGCCGCTTAGGCTGCCGCCCGCTTAGGCCGCCTCGCCCGCGCGTGTAATTTGATCGGCCCGTGGCCCGGACCGTTCACCACGGCGCCTGCGCTTTCGCTTGCGCCCGCGAGGAAAAAGTAACCCCATCAGCCCGTGGCTCCACCGCGCCGCGGCCGCGACCTCGGCTCCAGTGCCGGCGTTCACCCCGCGATGTCCGTGTACGTCTGTCGCCACCCCTGGTGTGTTGACTGCGGATCACGCTTCTCCCCCCTTGTGGGGCTTCTGGTGCACGACTTCGCTGGCGCCACCCCTTGCACCCGCCAGGCCTCGGGTCGCTTCTTGAGTTTCTCTGTGTCGGCCGCGCTGCAGCTTCGAATGCTCAATTCACTCGCATTCTTGCGATCCGATGTTGTTGGACCACCTGGCTTCGGCCACCCTGGTACTCCGCAGCTCGCTGATGCTCACACCCACACTGGGCACACAATTCGGCTTTTGGCAGTCGGTTCCCTTGGTTTCGGCCACCCTGGTACTTTCGCGGTCCCATGGGTGCCTACGCCCCTGCACTTAATTACCTCGCTGCTCGCAGACCCTTGTCGCCGACCCTGGCAGCCAGCTTACCTTTGCAGCGCGCTGCATGCGTGCACCCTGGCAGTGCAGCTTCCCAGCAGTTGCCGCCAGCCCCCTTCCACTCGCCGGCCTGGCCGCTGAGGTAGGTGCCGCGTGAGGCTTCGGCCCACCGCTTTAGGTTAATTCGTCTTTGCGCGGCCCGCTCTGCCTGGACTCGCCGCTGGCGCTCTCGCCTGCGGCCGCTGACCCAAAAAAAACATCAGCCCATCCAGAAGCGATGCCCAGGCGAGCTGCCCTGACCAGGGACGTGGAGGTGCATGTAGTGGAATGGAAGGCTGGGGAAGCCGTCGTATCCCACGAGGGGGAGGATGGAGGAGGACTCGTAAGAGGAGAGGGAGGGGGAGGAGGAGGGAGAGGGTGAGGGGGAGGAAGGGAGGAAGGAGGAGGAACTGGCGGGTGAGGAAGAGGAGGGGGGGAGGAGGAGGAGGAGGAGGAGGAGGAGGAGGAGGAGGAGGAGGAGGAGGAGGAGGAGGAGGAGGAGGCAGTGGAGGGCGACCAGAAAGGCCAGACCCCTCTTGGATGCCTCTCGGAGTTTCTTCGGGTGTCTCGAGAGCTTTTTGGAGTCCCCCTTGGGGCGTCTAGGGGAGCTCTTGGCGGCCCCCCCAGGGGCATCTTGGTGCGTATTGGGTCGCTCGGGGGAGTTAGGGGCTTCTTGGGGGTTTTTTGGGGGCCTTTTGGGAATCTCTTGGGGACTCTTGGGGCCTCCTGGGCGCCTCTTGGGGCCGTGGGGCACTCTTGGGAGCCTTGGGTACCATCTTGGAGCCATCTTGGGGGAGTTCGATCAGAGAAGGGACGTACTCAATTAGCGTTGCCCCCCCCACCCCCACCCCAGAGACCCTAGTTAGGCCAAACCTTTCGTAACATAAGTGATCTGGGCCTTGTCGCCGAGGCCATCTTGGACGCTCTAACTGGCCGCGCCCCCCCCCAGGTCCAGGGGGGGGGGGGGGGGGGGGGGCGAATGTCGGCCCAATCCCAACCAACTGGTCCCAATCCCAACCGACTGGTACCAATCCCGATCCGCGCGAAAAGCAAACTGGTCCGAATCCCAACCAATGGAAGATAAGCCCACAATAGGAAACACGATCGAGAGCGTTTCAAGACACGTGTGAACATTACGCGACACTCAGTTTGTCATTGCGTTTATCCTGGAAGCCAGCATACGCGCCAGAGTTGAAATTGGCACCACGTTGGTCTTCGCAGGAGTACTCTGAAGAACGGTGATGGTAGTAGCAGTCATAGAACCTATCGTAATACTGCACAGAGGATAGTAAGAGTAGCAGTAGAAGTAGGCAAGTAATAGTAGGCGTCGACGTAGCAGTAGCAGTCGTAGCACAAGTAGTAGTAGTAGTAGTAGTAGTAGTAGTAGTAGTAGTAGTAGTAGTAGTAGTAGTGGTAGTAGTAGCAGTAGTAGTAGTAGTAGTAGTAGTAGTAGTACTAGTAATAGTAGTAGTAGTAGTAGTAGTCGTCGTCGTCGTCGTCGTCGTCGTCGTCGTCGTCGTCGTCGTCGTCGTCGTCGTCGTCGTCGTCGTGTCGTACTAGTAGTTAGTAGTAGTAGAGTCGTAGTTGTGGTTTCAAGAGTGGGTAGTACAGCAAGCAGCAGTAGTAGCAGTAGTAGCAGTAGTAGCAGTAGTAGCAGTAGTAGTCAGTAGTTAGTAGTAGTAGAAAAACCAAACTAGTAGTATTAGTAGGAGTAAGTAGTAGTAGGTAGTAGTAGGTAGTAGTAGGTAGTAGTAGGCAGTAGTAGGTAGTAGGTAGTAGCAGGTAGTAGGTAGTAGGTAGTAGGTAGTAGGTAGTAGGTAGTAGGTAGTAGGTAGTAGTAGTAGTAGTAGTAGTAGTAGTAGTAGTAGTAGTAGTAGTAGTAGTAGTAGTAGTAGTAGTAGTAGTAGTAGTAGTAGTAGTAGTAGTAGTAGTAGTAGTAGTAGTAGTAGTTAGTAGTAGTTAGTAGTAGTTAGTAGTAGTTAGTAGTAGTTAGTAGTAGTTAGTAGTAGTTAGTAGTAGGTAGTAGTAGTTAGTAGTAGTAGTAGTAGTAGTAGTAGTAGTAGTAGTAGTAGTAGTAGTAGTAGTAGTAGTAGTAGTAGTAGTAGTAGTAAAGTAGTAGTAGTAGTAGTAGTAGTAGTAGTAGTAGTAGTAGTAGTAGTAGTAGTAGTAGTAGTAGTAGTAGTAGTAGTAGTAGTTAGTTAGTAGTAGTTAGTTAGTTAGTTAGTTAGTTAGTTAGTTAGTTAGTTAGTTAGTTAGTTAGTTAGTTAGTTAGTTAGTTAGTTAGTAGTAGCTAAGTAGTAGTAGAGATATATAGTAGTAGTAGTAGTAGTAGTAGTAGTAGCAGCAGTTAGTAGTAGTAGTATAGTAGTAGTAGGAGTAGGAGTAGGAGTAGGAGTAGGAGTAGGAGTCAAGCTAGCCAGCTCGAGCGAGTCAAGCATGGCATGCCCAGTCCCACCCGCCCTCCCACAACATAAGAAGCAAAGCTGGCACAACTGGGGGCCGAAGTCACACCGGCCAGCCGGTTTGGTACAGCTGATGCGGCCGCGATGGCGGTTGCCGACGGGAACTGGCGAGCGCGTGTTGAATGCCGCGCACGCATTGCCAGACGAGTCGAGAATGGCCCGGTACACCGCAGGAAGCCAGAGGTGGCCGTGTCGAGAACGGCCCGGTAAGCCGGGTCCCATTCCTGCCATGCATTTTGCGACGTGGACGACAGGACGTCCATGCGACGGTGCCAATGACGGCGACGACTCTAGAAGGATTTGAGCATGCGCTCGCGGCGACGCGCGCGCATGTCGCCCGCGTGGTATTTTTTGCACAGGATTCGCGGCCTGGGTGCATGACAGAGCATCGCGAGTGCACCGCGCGATGACGTGAAATCGCTGGATTGGACCGAATTCTTAAGATTCATATGGTTTTCCTATGAGTTCAGCAAGAGAGCCCGGGCAGGAAATGTGTAGAATTTTTGTGAAAAAAGCATTTGGTTTTTGATGTTTTTATGTTGAAATGCTTGCAAACACACGGTGTTCGGTAGGATTCTGACATGAACGCGCGCGTGTGCTCTTTGTGGTTTTTTTTGCAATGGATTATCGCCGTGGACGACAGGACGTCCATGTCGAGAGGAAAAAAAAAAAGAAAAATGTTGATTTTGTATTGTTTTTTAAGGTTCGGATGGGACCACCCGGATGGGCCCCTTATCTGCCGGCCTGAGGGGGGAGTAGGAGTATACTCTAATAACGAATAAGGATAGGAGTAGGAGTAGCAGCAGTAATAGCAGTAGTAGTAGTAGTAGTAGTAGTAGTAGTAGTAGTCGTCGTAGTCGTAGTCGTA